>JAUZSX010337346.1:0-10721 GCA_034780655.1 Idiosepius hallami
CAACATATGGTGAAAATTTGAAAAAAATCTGAGACGTAAGGGTGTCGAGGTCTGGATGATTTGACATGGAATGACCCATAAAGCCCGGGTAAGAGCACGTAAAAATGGCCTTGTGCCAAACTTGGGGGTGCTCACCGAGTAAATATCATACAGTTGAACTTTTTTATATAAGCCTTTTTATATGCTTTATAAATGTTTTTTGGCATTCGACGTGGCTCAGTGGATGGACAATCGGATTTCAAAACCGTACTTCGCGGGTTCGAATCCAAGTTCTTCGTCTACATTAACATGTCGACTAATACCCTTGGGAAAGGCATAAAGACCTATTTTCTCTCCAGCTATTGGTTAAATAGTGCAAGACCTCAACCAGGTTCTCTTCTGCCAAGGAGCCGTGTGGTGACTGCAGGTCTCCTCACGTTAAAAGACATCACGCACAGGCATCCTCCCGAAAGGGTCCACATAACCAAGACGGATCCAAGAAGAAGATAAATGTTTTTAGTTTTACTAGCTGTGAAGAATGTTGCAATGTTGGCAGAAGACATTTTGAACAGTTAAGGAATTAATCTGTTTCTAAGGTTTTGGCATTATTGAAATTAAAAATAAACCTTCTTAGATGTTTTTACTTTTTATAACTATATACATACTTTTGGCCTTCCTTTCTTGTAGATACTAAATCTAAGTAGCTTTTTTCTAATTAGTAGATTAAAATGATTACAAAATTCACATTATCTTATAGATTATAATCTTGCAAAATGGTCACTTGAACTCAGTAAGATGAATCTTAAGATCTTTTAGAAATATGCATTTTTGTTAAAGGATTTAAATTGCACTAATTCAATCATTTAATATAAAATTAACTTATTAACTTTTTTTTTTCCTACTGGTCCAAATTCCTTATCTAACAATTATAATAAAAAAAATAACCTTTTTTGACTTGATCAAATAACTAGAATGTTAACCCACTTCAGCTTATTGGTATATTAGCCCCGCCCTCAGGTACTGGTATATTAACCCAGTGTCTTGTAATCATGTCCCTAGCAATCACTGCCTTCTATATTTGTGGTCTATTGAACCATGTTTTTGACCAAGTCAACCTCTAGTTGACTTGGATAGGAATTGAAACCACTCTTCTAATGATAACTTGAAACTTTAGAGACGCCAATGCCTCTCTCTGCTGTGCCACAGGCCCCAAAGGGCGATAAAGGTTGGATCTTTTGGTTCTATGAATCCAATTAAGCTCCATATTAGAGTTTTCAATTATATACTATTAACTTTATTTTTTGGACTGTCTTCATCTTGATAGTTGATATCCAGATTATGAAGCCTCATAAAAAAAAAGCTACCACTTCAATCTGTTGAAAGTAACAAAAAATATTGAGCATAAATAAGCAGTAATATAGTTTTAGACTACAATGAACCCCCAATGGATTGAATGAAGTTTTTAGTTTTCAGTTCTATAAAGTCTTTGGAAAGTTTAAGGCAACCGAAATAAAACTGAAGACATAACTAATTAGAAAAAAAAAGGTCAAATTTTTAGTTAGAATCTCTATTAGAAATTTTAATGAAATATTTTTTCTTTTTTAAAATAGAAAAACTGGTTTCATATTTTGAGTTTTGACTTGTATTTCCTCTTTAGGTTTCATTGTACAAAATCTCTTTATTTTTCAGAATTAAGTTTTGAGTTGAAAAATCAAATTGGAATGCATTTGTTTTTTAAACTTGTTTCCCTTTTCTCCTAAATTTTGATTTTCCTGTTTTTATTTACTTTATTTCATTGCCTTTTTTTTTTTCCTTTCCATTTTATGTTCTTTCATCTTTTCTCCAGTCTTTCAATTTCCAATGTTTTCTTACTCTTCTCATTCTTTTCTGCCTTTCTCTCTTTTCATTTTCTATTCTCCTTTTTTTCTCCAGTCTTTCAATTTCCAATGTTTTCTCTCTTTTTATCTTCTGTTTTTCTCCTGCCTCCACGAAAAAGTTTTATACTTTAAAATCCCCCCCCTCAATTAAATATAAAAAAGACTTCTTTTATTTAGCTGTTTTCTACCTCTCATTTAATTTCATTGCCTCAACTTATAATCAATTGCAAGTATATTTCAAGCTATTTCCATATCTTAAATTTTTATTAGTGATGATTATCTCTTTTCATAGATTGGTATTCCTCCTGCTCCTCGTGGTGTTCCTCAAATTGAAGTCACATTTGATATTGATGCTAATGGTATTGTAAATGTATCTGCACGAGATAAAGGAACTGGAAAAGAACAACAAAGTAAGTTTTTGTTTTATCTATTCTTGTCATTCTAAAATATCAAATTTCATTTCTGTAAGGTAGCATTGTCAAAATATCGTTTTTGTTAAAATCTAATATTAATAACTTTTAGATATTTTATTTAATAAACAAAGTTGTATAAGAAAAAAAATTGTATAATTTCATGAATTTGCTTAAATAAAATTTTAAAATCAGTTTATGGTTAAAAAATTAAGTTTCATACACGTATGGAAAAACCTTGAATTTTGAGATTTGTCTTGAAAAACCCTTTGAGATGTGGGAAATGTTTTTAAAGGGATTTTAAAAATTATATTCTTTGTCAGTAAAAAATACAATGGAAAGATAAAAAATTAAAACCATATTTTTTACTGCATAGTATTTCTGATATTGATATTTATGCCCTTTTATAATGTTATCCATGTACTTAAACTTCACTGCTGAAGCCAAATTAAAAAAGATTTTTTTTATGTATCATTTTCTTTTGAAAATTGAAATTTTGTCTGGAGAATTTCTTATTCCTTTAAACTAGACCTGGAAAATCAGTATGAACCCTGTTTATTATACATACAGCCAAACTGAAATGGCTATAATTCTTTTTAATACAGCAACAATCCTATGTATTATGTAAGATAAGTTCAGGTTCTTTTTTTGGGGGGAGGGGAGCATTTTTATTCACTCTACTATGGTAACTGAATCACTGTCAGATTATTCAAAATATTTTATATATTGTTTTTATCTTAGATTAAAATATCTCACCAGATCTCCTCTAATAGCCATATATTAGATTGGCAACTAAGTTCTCGCCGTTTTTCTTTAAATCTATTCCTGTTTTCATTTCAAGAGAAAAGTTAAGACGGAATGAGAGAGAAAACTCAGTGTAATACAGAATTATAGTGTGTATGTTTGTTTCGCAAAAAGAAGTATAAATTTAAACCCACGGTAGGAATTAAGTTGCCAACCCAATATAATGTATATACATACCAAAGTTTAGCTGAATTTTCTCATCTACCCTGTTTTAAATATACCTGTCTGTTGATGTTGGTTTAAATAAATATATATTTATAAGGTTTGGTTTTAATATTTCTTATATTTTTTTTTGTTTTATTTTCTCCAGTTGTTATTCAGTCTTCTGGTGGTTTGTCAAAAGATGAAATTGAAAACATGGTTAAGAATGCTGAAAGATTTGCTGAAGAAGATAGAAGACGAAAGGTAAACAATAAAATCTCAAATGATTTCATTCTTCTAATAGCCTGGCTTTTACAATGGCAACTGCAACTTTGTAAAGAGCAAAAGTCATTCAGATCTTGTTAAATAGCATATATTTTTTTAGCATGATATACAGTAGCGTCCAAAACTAAGGGACAAATTTAAAACCTAACATTAGAAATAACCGATAAAAACCTGAAATTTTGACAACTGCTGTTCATTATCATCCATAACATATTAGAATTTGAACCATTTACAAAGGATAGAAAAATAATTATAATTAATTTTCAAGTTAGGAATGTCCAAAAGTAAGTTGCCAAAATCTTACCTTTTTACGGTTATTTCTAATTGTTGTGGTTGCTGAGTGGTTAGCAATTAATAATGGAACAAACGACAAGGTGACAGGTAGATAGAGAGTTTATAGCAGAATAAGTTAGTAATACAGAAAGTAGTTAGTGATAGAGTAATCGACCGACATCCGGTTAGCCCGTCGCTGCCTTCTCCATAGTAGCGATGTGACTGTTTATATGCCTTTTGGGCGAGTCCATGGTTTGGTAATTGAAAGGGGAAATAGCCTCCACAACACTAACAAATATAAGGTTTTAAAATTTTGTCCCTTAGTTTTGGGCTCTGCTGTGTATAATAGATTTTGTGTTCAGTAAAGGTTTTTTCTTAATAGTACTATTTCACCAAAACCCAGATATTTTTTAGAGATTATATTTGGATTTTTGTTAGTGAATTTAATTCAGTATTTTATGACTTAATTTTGTTTTGCTTCATGGCAATACAAACACTTATCATAATTGATAGATTACTTTATTAAATTTTTCCCTAGCCAGCATTAATGAAACTAAAAGTTGTTTTATAACTAAAGCTTCTTTGGCTTTCAATGACCATACAGCTGTTGATGTGCCAATAAACTCAATCAATTGACAATCAATTTTTCTTCCATTTTTCTATTACCCAGGAACAAGTTGAAAACATTAACCAGGCTGAAAGCATAATTCATGATACAGAATCAAAAATGGAAGAATTCAAAGATCAACTTCCAGAAGAAGAGGTAAGTTCATTTGACTGATTATTCATTGTAACTATAAATAAAAAAACAAAAAACCCAAACCTTTTTAAATTTAATATTTGTCAAGCAGAAAAACACTAATTTTGTACCAATAGTAACTTTCACTCTTTCATATTTGTAACAATACTAGAGATGTTTATATTATTTTTTTAAATCCTTGCTGAGATATAAAAGATCTAAGTATTTTTCAGACTATTGTCCTCGTCTTTTTTTTCCTAAAATTTTTCCTAAAATAAAAACTTCACAATTTTATTCCAGTTGTTAAAGTTAATAGAAAACATTTTTGAATCCAACCTTAACTTGCCTTTTTTTTTTGTTTAGTGCTCCAAATTGAAAGAACATATTGAAAAAGTGAAAACTATTTTGGCAAATAAAGACCAAGAAACAGCTGAAAGTATAAAGACAGCCACAAATGAACTTCAACAGGCTTCTTTGAAATTATTTGAAATGGCATACAAAAAAGTAAGTTCTTTAATTATTTTTCATTATTATGAGAATTTCTAGTATTTATATACTTATACACACACATGAGTGTGGTTATTTGTTTGTTATACACATATTTATATATTACTGTTCATAAATCATATTTCTGATGGTGAATATTTAGGCTAGTACTAAGAATCTACTCGATATTTTCAATTAATTTTATTCATATGTATATGCGTGCACTTGCGCGAATGTCACCCAAATACGAATTGTCTGGACTGAAGAAGTATCTTATATCTAATTTATGTACATTAAAAGCAATACAAGCAGTAATTTGGACCATATAAAGTCTTATATCCGAGTGACACTATATAGGTATAGAATAAAAATCTCAAATAAAACCAAATACTTTATTTTGGAATAGTATTGTACTTTCTAAAATCTTTGCATCCCATTTTAATTTAAACAATAAAAATTTGAATGTTTTTAGTAGCTGTAATTCTTTAAGAATACATGGGATGTTTTTAACAACTTGTCTATTTGATAAAAAGATTTAAATTTTCTTTTCAAATAATCCAATTAAAATTCCTTTTTTCTCTTAGATGGCATCCGAAAGAGAAAGTGGAAGCAGCAACACCAAAACAGAAGAATCACAAGAAGAAAAGAAAGATAAGAATTAAAATTTATGTTTAGTAGGCAACAAATGAAAAGCTATTCGTTCAATTAATTTTTTTTTTTAATTCTCTTCCCTTTTTGGGTAAGGCCTAATAAGAATCTTGCAATTGTGTGATGTTGATTCTAATGTAGTGAAAGAAATCAAATGTCTTGGGACTCAAATCTTGCATTTAATAAGGAAAAAAAAAAATATTCCCCCTTCCCACCCCCAGAGCTTTTCATGCTCTTTTAATTTTAACTAGAAAAAAATCCAAATGCATAAAAACATTGTAAATATTTAGTTATCTTGTTTGCTATCTTTAATGCAAGCAATTGGCCACTTGAAATGACTTTTGAAAGGTTAGGGTTCACTGGCTGTGTTTTTGATTTCCAACTACATGTCTGGTGATTTAATATTAAAGATAATAAAATCATATTAACAATCACTTTTGTTTCTTTTTTTATTTTAAAAGTCAAACAGCCTGCTTATTTAATTACATAGAGTATAAGGGTAAAAAAATCCAAACCAGGAAAATGGGAGCTGCTGGTAACTGTCAATTTCACACTTGCACGATAGTCAGACCAATACTTGGCGCGCATCTTTTATGCTCGTTGATATAGCTGCTATAGGTTGGGGTGCATGCTGGGAATTTGTTAAATATAGTCTGTTCGATTGACACAAGGGAGGAACGACAGAAGAGGGAACAGAGAAACACTGGCTGTTCAGTGATGCTGTCGGCTGCAAATGAAATGGATTGATTGGAAAGAAAAAATGTTTTGTTTACAAAAACTGTTAATGTTAGCATTAGCAGATAAGAGGAATGTTGTCTTGGGTGAGGAGTTGAAAGCGAAAAAAGAATCACATTCATGGATTAATATTGATTTATTACGTGAAGGACATTGATGTTTTGCATTGAAGATTTTCTCTGTTACTTTTAATAATCAAACTGTAGACTTAGTTTTAACTTGACTATTTCTCTAGAGTTTTTTTCTTTTTTTTTTTTTAGTAAAGTTTGCAAGAAAACTGAGGTAAGGAAGATCAGTTAAGTTATTGGCGGGGTTGAATAAGTTGGAAGATAAAAGATCTGAGTGTGAATGATCAAAACTAAAGACATGTCATGGCCCCACAGTTTAAGCAGATAAAATTCCAGCCTTTTTATGGACAACCACTTTTGGTGGAAAATTGATTTTGAAATAGTCTGCCTGTCGAAATTGCACACATATCTATAAACCTTGTTAAGAGCACGAAAAAATGGCCTTTTGCCAAACTTGGGTTGGCGCTCACTAAGTAAATATAATATCTATAAACCTTGTCTTAAAGAAAGTAAACAATGCTCCATTACCATTCGTTTTCTGTTTTGAATCCATGTCAATATATATTTTTTGTTTACTAGTATCAATTAATAGAAGCAATTGTTTGCAAATAAGTTCTCCATTTGATATAAAATAACTTTAGTTTAAAAAAAAAAAGTTATATATTATAAAGGTATATATCAAAAAACATTGCATTTACATTTAGCTGTCTCTGGTATATGTCTTAAGGCAACACATTTTTTTTTCTCTTCAAGGATCTTACGAGCACGTAAAATGACCTTGTGCCTTACTTAGGTTGGTGCTCAATCAAGTAAAGTCTCAACTCCTCAAGACAGTTGGGTGAATTCCATGGTTTTAAACTCGTTTACTAAATTCCACAGTTCAAGCTTTTACCATTGCTCTCCATCATTGCTATTTGTTCTATAAGGGACTGTTGGCATCGGAAAAATTTAGATTGTTTAATTTGAACAAAAATAGTCAGTTTGGTATACTTAGAATATCATTATTCAGACGTTTCATTAAAAGGAATTTTAATTTTAATATTTGTTTTTTCTTGTTTTCTTACAAGAAATTTAGTTGTGGGATTGAGCTTCTTAATATAATCCCGGAATCTTCTTTCGAACATATTCTGTTTCAAAAACTGAAAATAACTTTCGACAATAGCAACAGAATCTTATAAATTTTTAAGGATATATTTATTAAATATATGTAAAGAAAAAGAAATCATACTCTTTATATAAAAATCCAGGTGTATACTTATATATTTTTTTGTGTATAACTTTTTTTGATTGGCTAATCTTCGTTTTAGTTAAGTTTTATTTTAAATTATCTGGCACAGGAGAACTATGATCAGCAAGGTCGTTAGTGTAGTATCTGTTCTTAGCGCGATTCGTATTTCATCTGATCAGCACCAGCAGCACTAATGGATTAACTCTCAAGATTATCAACCGGATTAACTCATATAAGATGTAGTATCTGTTTTAGCCCCAAATATAAGAGGGGAGCAGTGAGGAAGTTATTGTTTGTCATGCTGCTTCTTCTTCGTCTTCTTTTTTTTCTTCTGTTTCTCTTTTTCTTTATTTTATTTATTTCTTTCTTTTTTTGTGTGCGCGATCAAGTTTTATCAAAATTCGTTTAGTAGTTGAAATTGACGTAATCCTGTTAACCGACGTATAAATACATAAATAAGCTCAGTTGAATATATTATTAATAATTTTGCAAATGTGAATTATTTTTTTGGCTATATTTTTTATTTATATGAATTTTTGATAAATATTATAAAAAAAAAGACTCCAAATGAACTCGCAAGAAAAATATCTCCAAGATACCACAACGAAAACAAGAAAAAAAAAACTAAAATGTTATTGACATAAAATGTCAATTCCTGAGGATGGTCAAGGAAAACAATCGTAGATCTTATTAATGTTTTTTTAATTACATTTTTTTGGTTAAAGTTATTTCCCTTATCTTATCTGTTGATTAAAGAATGACAACTTTTATTTTAAGTTTAAGAGTTACTTCCCTTTCTTTATTTTTTCAAAAAATGCTTACTGATGGGTTATGTTAAAAGTGGCCCTCATGGGTAATTTGAATTACAAACAGACCTAAACCGTCATTGGGAAAACCATGTTTATTTTATTTTTGTGGATTTAATGAATCACGTTATTGCCGTCCCTAGGTCCTCACTTCTGACACCTACATTCTTGGAGAGGACATTAGGAAATGTTTTCTAGCTCTCGTGGTTTCTTTCTAGATAAGACTACCTTAGTATTAGCGCGGTAGCAATCGCAAAAAATTTTTTCAAGATCTCACGAGTGCTGCAGAGACACAGGGCAGATTATGGCCCTAGATATCTGAGATCGATGGATATATTTTCCAAGAGAGACTTTGCGCTCTCATTAAAAGGCAAGTGTGTAGAATTTATTCCCTATAGTAAATAAATCAAAAACTGGAATCGGTGACTGTCAATTTCACGCCTGCGTGAATAGACGTGAAACTGACGGCCACCGATTTACTATACTTGCTCTATCTAAATAACTTTAACAGTAAATTCGATAAAGATCCACCAACGAAATTGTGTGTGTGTGTATATATGTGTGTGTATATATATATATATGTATGTGTGTGTGTGTAACAAATAAAAACTTTTTTTTTTTAAATCAAATGCAACAATTAACCCTTTAGATCCAAAGTAACTGATATATCGAACCAACAACACAAGGCAAAAGACACACCAATATTTTAGCTTAAATATGTTCCTCTAATATAACGACTCTGAGTGATTACTTGGTAACTTTGATAAGTCGGGATTCAAAGCTCTAGTAGAGGTCACAAGGCTCCTTGGCTTCACAGATCTTTTGTAATTAAAAAAAATTACCAAAATAATTATTAGGATTAAGTAGGAAATTATTATTACCCTTACATGTTGAGATATACGTAATATGTTGTAGGTGTGTAAGTTGTCTTTTTTTAGGGTAAAGGGGCTGCAAGGCGCATATTGCGTCAGGGCTGCCGTTTTGATAATTACGGCACTGCTTACGATTCTTATGCGACATAATTTGTTGGCAATTTTATCATTTTATAGGTCAGTGCACACGCGTAAATTTTAGTTAAAAAAAAGGCGTTGAAACATTAATTTTAGATTCTATTCTTTAGATAGACCTGCCTTTTTTGTACTTTTTCCTAGACTTTTAAACAAATGGAATCAATTATATACAAGAATAAGCTGCAAGGATGGTTCATTGGTAAACGCTCAGGCTCTGGAACCGTAGTACGCGAGTTTAAATCAAAACCATTGCATTCAACTTTAGCTGTCTTGGGCAGATGGGCTCAACCAAGTAAATATATCCTCATCTAAGTGAAGGGCAACGCTGATTACAAAGTGACATAATGAGCACGTAAATATGACTTGGTGCTTAACTTGGGTTAGTGCTCGACCAAGCAAATACATCCTCATCTAGGTGAAGGGCAACACTGATTACAAAGGGACATAATGAGCACGTAAATATGACTTGGTGCTTAACTTGGGTTAGTGCTCGACCAAGAAAATATATCCTACGTGAAGGGCGATACTGAATGCAAAAAGCCCAGGCATATCAAGCAGGTAAAACTATCCTTGTGCCTAACTTGGGAATTTAAATTTGATGATCACCTCTTGGTAACAGCCTCGAATTGGAATCACAATACATGAGTTCGAATCCCAACGTGTATGCATCCATGTGAGTTTCGTATCTGAGTATATTTCTGGGTTGGTACAACGACAGGGATGTGCTTAGGTCCCTCGTAATTACGAGGGTGGGGAAGTGAAAGCTCCCTAGGGGCCACAAGGCTCCTTGGCTTCACAGATCTTTTGTAATGCAAAAAGTTACCAAAATTATTAATTATTAGGATAGGGTTGACCCGAACATTACAATTCTTAAAATATACAACTTACAACTATCAACCCATATCTCTTTCTGTCTCTCTCTCTCTCTCTGTTGTCCCTCCCCTCTCTCTCTCTCTCTCTCTCTCTCCCTATATATATATATATATATATATATATATATATATATAGAGTGTGTGTGTGTGTGTGTATATTATATTTACTTGGTGTGCACCAACCAAATTTTGGTACAAGGCCATTTTATGTGCTCTTACCCGGGCTTTTTGCAATCAGTGTTACCCTACACCTAGATGAGCTGCTCTCCCGAATTAACGAGCCTCATCTACCCGAGGCAGCTAAAGATGAATGTAATGGTTTTAAATGGGATTTGAACTCGCATACTATGATTCGAGAGC
>JAUZSX010337356.1:0-10720 GCA_034780655.1 Idiosepius hallami
GGTGATCGGGTTAATTACTGCATGGTCTCCTTCGTGATGGTGTTGGTGTTGGTGTTGGTGTTGGTGTTGGTGGTGGTGGTGGTGGTGGTGGTGGAGGAGATGGGAGTTAAGGTAACTGGTGATTGTGGTGAAGAGAGGGAAGTTCATTTTAGACATATACAGAATACATGTCGCATTTTAGATTCAATTTCACGCAACGAATGAAAAAAACAGGAAAAGAAACAATGTGTAAGTTATATCATTTGAATTATGCTTCATTCTCTGTTTTTTATTGTTTTCATTTTTGTAAAGTAATTAATTTTAAATTTGCATTCCATCAGCAAACTTTTTTTTTTCCATTTGTTATTTTGGTCTTTTAGAATTTTTCATTTGAGTCAGCACCGCCATATTTCCGTATTCAAATCTTCATCAACACCATCATCATCATCTTTATAACCACTATCATTATCATTATATTTCCCAGAGGCCAGAATACTTTTAGAACTACTGTAAGAGACCTATAGTAATTGAACATTAATTTTATATTTCTAAGTTTTTTTAACGTTTTTTTAAGGGGGCGGTGGGAGATTCTATACATCCCCCTTTTTAGTTTTACTGCTTCTCAATTATCAAACAAGGTGGTCAGTTTTGTAATAAAGTTGGCAAGAATTATTCATAACTTCTACAAGTGTTTGTCGAATTTATATACCGATTATTTTGTCAATAAGTGCACTTGGTAACTTTTACATTATTGTTCTCATTTTTACGTAGGTATACAAAAATACCTATTTCTCTTATTTATTTTAGAACTTGCAATTTAAAAGATATCGGAATTAAATTATTTTAATCTCTGGACCCACTTTAACTTTTAAATATCATTACATTCCTTAAAGATCAAACATGGTTGATAGTCAAGTCAATATGTGAGGATACTTTTACTTTTGCTTTTTCTTAATATAAATATTTTCATAAGAATTTAGTGTGAGTTGAATGTGGAGTCTCCTCAATTCCAGAAATCGCCTGACACTGTATTGGGTCGAATGATGAACGTATAAATTAAACTCAAATGTTTTTTTATTTTCAAAATGAAAATAAAACAACAGTTTTTTACTGATTTCAATTTACTTTATGTTCAAATAGAAAATGCATTTTTTTAAATTTTCATACAAAGTTATTGTTTTCGTTACATACTATTAAAAAGACGTTTCCTTATAAAAGAAATATAAAATTGATAAAAATCATATTAAATATCCTATTAGAAGTTGACATACCGTAAAACCCAACAGTTAACCAACGAATTAGCCAGAGATCAACACAATCTTAGGTTGGTTGATTGGTTGGTTGGTTGGTTGGTTGGTTGGTTGGTTGGTTGATTTAATGAATTCTTTCTTTAAAGGGTTTCTTTCGTCCAATTATTAGAGTCCATTTCAATCAGTAACAAAACAAAATGATTTTATACAATCATTTTGAAAATAAAAATATACTATTGGTTTATTACAGTATTTTACTATAGTCGACCTATACTTTTGACAGTCCCTTCTATACATTGTATAGTGGTTGATGGTCTGATATGGAATAATACAATTGCGTACAATTTAAGCTAAAGAGATTTTATTTACAGGAAATCTGCACAAATCTAATCATTTGGAATAAGGATAGTCTATTCGGGTCGTGCCTTCCATCCCTTATTGTTTTAAACAATGATTTTCAATTGATAAACATGATGTCAGATAAGCTTGAACAAACATGAAATTGATCAATTATTGTTTGGTTGGTTAGTTTGGTTAAGAGGTTTTTAGTTCCAGGATTTAATTTGACGATTCCAAATCTCAAGCACATAACGCTGCACCAAGGACAGATTTATAAATTAAGGTTTTTAACTCTAATCTAAAACCAAGAAACCAAAATGCAGTTTTAACAGCAGAACCTGGTTGGAATTATTTTCCCTTTCGGCAAAATATGTTGAGTAATCGAAAAAAGTGGAGAAAATAAATTTGAAGGACTTTATTATCAAAACCGATTGACTACTGTGGTAGAGTTGTTCAATTTCTGGCATCGGCGTAATGTAGCTCTGTTATGAGAAACGTGATATTGCCAAGGCTGCTGCCGTCCCAACCAGTCAAAGACAATCTGTTTTGAAATAGTATGGGTGAGGAATGGCGAGCTGGGGGGATAACAAACTAGGTTTCTGGGCCCCACATGATCTATGTCATGAGTAAATCTCTGTCTCTGGTGACCTACTGCCTAGCGAGCAAAGGCAGGGATTAGTAAATTAAGTACACACAAAGATGCCCGGTACCTTCAAAGAAAAATCCCAGAATCGTCTTTGTGGATGTGAATTTATAAATCATGGTCAGTGGATCTGTGCTTTCATTGTACCTTCACATTCTTTATGTGGCTGTTTGTTTAAGTTTTTTTTATTTCTTTTATTGTTGTTGTATATGTTTTTCATTTGATTTTACTTTCTTTAATTTTATTTGAGTCATTCAACACTATCTAAAACATGCGTCCTAAAACAACAATGTATAAACACCATCGCTTAAATCAAATTAAAATAATAGGAATAAAACCAACTGAAAAACAACAATTTATAACAAAAACAAAATACGATCAAGTCATGTTAGAGACACCAGTTCCCGCTAGATAACCGATGTTAAGCAACGTAGAGCATGTTCATTACTAAAATGAGTGACTACTTAGGAATATCAGTTACTGTACGAGGCTGGTCGGCGGTTCACGGAAAGCATTGAAACTGAAAGGCTTTGCCTCTCCCTCACCCCGTCCCTCACAAAGACTGACAATGAAAATGTCATCGATTAGAATAACCCCAAAGTTGAGGACTGGGTTTCTTAGAATATTCTGAGATAGTGAAAGATTCTATAACAACAGGAAGATTGATCTAATGGATAAAGAAAAGTCTTCCTGCTTGACAAACATCAACAGAAATAAAATAAATACTGAAATAAAATGTGGCTCACATGAAAAAGGGGAAGGTTTACCGAATGTTTTATCACAATAAAAACGGGATTAGAAACCATTTTTACACTTTCAATACGAAAGAATCTCTTTGACGACAGCAAGAAAAATTTTAAATGCAAAATTTTTTTTAAATCATATATGCGCACGTGTGCATGTGTGTGTGCGCGCGTGCACGTGTCTGTGTGTGCGTGTCTACGTGTGTTTCTGTTCCTTCGTAGCTGCTTGGATGTGTGTGCGTGTGTGTCTCTGTATGTGTGTGTGTGTGTGTGTGTGCGTGTGCCTGTGTGTGCGTGTCTACGTGTGTTTGTGTTTCTTCGTAGCTGTTTGAATGTACGTGTGTGTACGCGTGTATCCTAAACTCTCCAATTGAGTTTGACATAACGGTTCCACAAACAAGATTTTCTCTTGTCAAACGTAAAACATTAAAGAGACATTGTTAATGAAATTGTTTTATTGAAAAGTCTTTCCGGTTTTTTTAGTGTCTTTTTTTTCTGTTTTAAGGTCATTTAATGCCGAGAACCCAAAAAAAATCAAAGTGAATGTTTTTTTAAAAGCTAGAAAGTGGGGATTCATACCTTTCCAGAAAGTTCAAAACGTGAATGTAAATGAAACTTGCTTATTACGTTTTCAAAGTTAGACTGCGATCCACTGTCAACTGGTATTAATTTTTTTTTAATATTCTACGAGTTTATGAATGACCTGAACACTTTCCCGCCTTTTAAAGTCAATCTTCGGTGGTATCAAAGTTGTATTTAAATGTCAAGAGTGTTTTTGTTTGAAATCAAGTTTAGGACAAATATGATAAAAAAATAACCCAAAAAGCGGTGTTTTTAGCCTTAAAAGAACCCCTGAAAAGAGTGTTCCCGAAATACAGACGAAACGAAATTATATAGAAATCAGTTAGTTACACCTTTCAGAATGTTTTATAAAAGTTCAAGGCGTCAATTTTTTGTAATAAGCACAAAAGTGTCTTTTTTAGCCACCCCCAACAAAAAACGCCCCTCTAAAGAGGCAACCATGGTTTTGCCGGAAATGTGCGGACAGACGAACGAACGAACGGACAAAGATGAATTTCCAGGTCCAGGCCTCTCCTTTGTCTGGGGACCAAAAAGTATTTCTCTTATTGCTGACTTGGTCAAGAAGAACGCTAGTTTGAATGATTTCGATATTTATCGTTTTTTTTCTAATCTTCATTTTATATTATTTATTCTTGTGCCGTTGATCCAAAATCTATAGTGTGGGTGATATTTAGGAACATCAATTTTCATAATTATTTTTGTGTAAAATTTTGTTTATTTTTTGTTTTAGTGGTCTTTTGATAAAAGAATTTGAAGTTATATCCAGTTTTATCTTTCATTTTTCTTCTTTTTTTACCTAGAAACGTCGTCGGTGGACAAAGTACGAGATTATTTTTAAAAGGCCCGACTATTTTGAAAAATCTTCACTCAGCAAAAACGATAATTCAAGACCCCGACAACAGAAATGAAAACAATGAAATCTGCACCAATAAAAATCATCCTAGAATAATTTTTTTTTAAATAAAGGAGGAAAACGAAAATCCCAAATAAATCTTGGAGACGTGAAAGCTAAACAGAACAGACGTTTTTATTTAGAATTCATAAAAAATCATTCAACAATTTGAAACGTCAATTTATGAAGATACGGATGCTTTTGAAGCCATGTCGATGACATTGGTTAGCTTCACATTAGCACTTTTATTTGCTTACCCTGGGATTATTGGCGGTGTCATTACTTCTGAAATTAATGGAGACGCTCTTAAAGTTGCGAGATGTCGCGCTAAATGTTTGACTAAGGTAAGGAAAATTTTCATTATTTATTTAATGGCTTGCATGAAAATAGTAAAAACAATTACAAGATGATAAGTGTTGAAATTTTTCAATTATGGAATTCAACAATGGATAAAATCCGCGCGAAGAGAAAGAATGATTGGAATTAAATAACAAAACCAAACAAGTGATTAGCACTCTGAGATAATCGATTTTTGGACTAATTGAGTTTTGGGGTATTTTTTAATCATTTACCTAATTTTTTTTTTTTTAGATAAGGATTGATTATTATTCTTTGTTTTTTTTTTTTTGTGGGAAGGGTCATGAGTCTAATAAAATAAGGCTAATTTACTAGTATTTAAACTTGTGTAACACAATTAAATCATTATCACATCATTAATATTTTGTAGCAAAACTGTAAATTAAAACGATGATAACTAATTAAAAACATTTATTTTTCTATAGTAAAAAAAATGAAGAGATGTTAAGTTAGATGAACGATGAGACCTTGTCTACAAAGCCGCTAGAAGAATTTACACGAATACAAGTGCTCATACCTCCCACAGATAAGGCATTCAGTGAAGACTATCATATTAGGAATTTTGTATTTATACAACTTAGTGTTTTTAGTCCTTTGAGGCCTTTATCGTTACTGTTAAATCCATTTATCTGAAACATCATCGCAGTATTTTTTGTCTCTTTCCATTTTCAACTTGTTTTTGACTGTTTTGTTTCTTTTGTGAGAAAAAAACTTCCTTTACCCACAGAAAAAAAAACTCGCCAATTCCTGTCTGTCAGAAATATAAACTATGGGCCTCAGGTCGAAAATTATCATTTGCTGATCTTGAGTAGTGCTTATATAATGTCTCGGCAGTATTCCTAAATTTAATGATAAATATATAATAATAATAATAATAATAATAATAATACAAAGAAACACTGAGTCATATTCATTCCTAATATATGTTTCATTCAGCATTTTATTTTAAAAATAAGAAATGTGTCATCAAAAATTGTTTACAAGAAATGAATTCTGTATCAAACAATTTTAAGAAAAAATGTATGTTATGGAAATTTTCATCTCATTAATTATTCTATAGCTTTGTTTTTCAATTAACTAATAAACTACTATGTCCACATACTAACATCTTTATCTTTCAATTGTGATTAATATAATTTTTCTTGTGAGGTTGATGAATGTAGAACACAATGAGACAGAACTCTGACTTATGAAAAGAAAAAAAACAGTCATTATATCAAGAACAACAACAGATAATTATTTTTCTATTTCAAGCATTAGATTAGTTATTCAGTTGTACAACTTAAGTCGATCGGACGAATTCGTAATAAACATTTCTTTATTAATGTATAGACAATAAATGTTGAATTGAGTGGTGAGGGGGAGCAATGGTAAAAGCTCGGACAATAGAATCGTCTTACATGACTTCAAATCCCAGTGAAAACCATTGCATCTATCTACAGCTACCTTGGGCAGATGGGGATCGTTAACTTATGAGAGTATCGCATCTAAGTGAAGGGCAACACTGTTTCAAAAGTCCGAAAAATATCCTCCAGTTTAGGGGTTAAACCTAAGGCTAGCGACTCTTTCTCGTAAAAACAAGTATGCTACGGAAACAGCAAATACAAATTTGCTGCCAAACGCACCATTGGGTGTAAAGGTTGGTGATAAATGTTGAATTGAAATAAAAGAAATTCTTAAATAAAGAGACTTTTTGAAAGTTTCAATAAATGTGAAACATGACATTAGTGTGTTTTTTGTTTGTTTTTGTTTTGTTTTTGTTTGTTTGTTTGTTTTTTCTTGTTTTTTTTTTAATTATTTGTGTGAAAAAAGGGGAAGTAGGCTTGGATTGAGCGTAAAGCTCTTCCAACCACTAAATCCATTCAGTGTTACCAACCTAATCGGTTTCTGGTTCATTCACCTTGAAAATCCACTTCCTTTCTTAATCCCATAATTACACAACAAACCAGCTCTTCAAAAACCATCATTACCATCAGTGCCAGGACTTTGAAAGTTATTTCAAAGTTACGGGTCGTTTGTCAGGTTCTACTGTAACCCAAAGGTCCAAAGCCTGAATCCAAACAGGAGCGAAGAATGAAATTTCTAAAAACAAAAGATCCGATAGAATAAAACAATTTAGAATCGTTTGCTGTAGTTTTCCCCAGAGAGAGAGAGAGAGAGAGAGAGAGAGAGAGAGAGAGAGAGAGAGAGAGAGAGAGAGAGAGAGAGAGATAGAGGTGTTGTCTTAAGAGGGGTAAGAGGAGAAATAAGATCTAGAGAGGAGAAACAGAGAGGAAATGGGAGGGAAAGATTAAAGAGGAGAGATTAGAGAAGGAAGAATGAAGAATGGAGGAAAAGAGAAAGAGGATAGAAGAGGAAAATAGAAAAGTTAAAAACAAAAAGAGAGAACGTGAGTGAAGAAATAATTTAAAGGAAGGAGACATAGATAGATAGATGAGGGGGGGGAGAGGGAAAGGAAAAAGTCTGAAACGAAAAAAGAAAAGAAAATCGCCAATCCAAGTTTTATCTTTTCCTTTATTTCTGTCTTTATTTTCGCTCTGATTTGGGTTTTGTTTGTATTTGTTTTTCGGTTCCTTTCTTTGTTATTTTGGTTATTTCTATGACAATTTGTTTGTTTATCTGTCATTTTGTTTGTTTGACCCTCTTTTTTGCTTTCTTGCTGGTTTCTCTCTGTTTTTTCTTTCTTTGTTTCGTTTCTCTATTTGTCTATTCTTTTAGTCGTGTGCTTGCTCGTCTCTCTGTCTCAGGTCTGTCTGTCTGTCTGTCTCTTTGTCTGTCTCTTATCTGCCCATCCGTCTCTCTGTTTCTCTCTCTCTCTCTCTTTATCTTTCTCTCTCTCTCTCTATTTATATATCTGTGTGTGTGTGTGTGTGTCTCTCTCTCTCTCTCCCCCTTTCTCTCTCTACCTGGTTATGGTAATGCATCCGTTTACTTTCCTCTCTTTCTCAGTCTGCTTGTCTTTTTTTTTATCAATCTACTTCTTAGTGCAAAAACGCAAGATTTTGTTTTATTATACGAATTATTGATTATAACAATAAAAGATCAACAGTTTTTAGAAAGTTTGTCTGTAGTTATACCGGGACTGCAAATGATCTTTTTTGGGAAGCTTCCCTCATTAATTCATACGCCAGCCAAAATCAAAACCATCTTCTGATAAACGCCGATTCACAAATCTCTGCGTTCATCCAAATGTTCTGCTTTAACATGGATTGCTAATATTCTATGTTGAAAATAACGGGATAAGAAATGGTGATAAGGAGAGAAGTAATAGAACGTTTAAGGCTAGCAATCTCAATGGCTCTTGCTCTCTGCAATACGTAATCATTTTAAAAACAAGCTGGGCTCAATGTGGTTGGGCTGATAACCTGTTTTACTTGGAAAGAAAAAACGTGGATGTTCACTTGCATCGAAGTTATAATGTAGTACCTTCTTTTATTTTTCGTCCTTAATCGTTAAAACCCAGACATACAAACTAGATTACTTGAAATAGTTTGTTTTATTAAATAATGTATAAAGTTTATTTTGAAATTAATTATATGAAAAAATTTCAATATTTAAAGGTGATATATAAAATTATTTTTAAAAACCTATTTTTTTTTGTCTATGACAGGCATAAATACTAGTTAATAATATATCTTTCCACTAATGTTGGTATGTTTATTTCTTGTGCCAAACTTGGTTGGTGCTGCTCACCAAGTATTTCTCGTTTCATTATAAACCATTAAATATATTCTTAGCTCGGTTCAAACATATTTGAATCCCAGACAACACCGAAAAGGTATTTTTCAATCTTCATGAAAATGAAAATTAAAAAAAAAAAAACAAACATATCAAGATTTCCACAAAACTTACAGAAACTAAGCAAAATTTCATCCCAAAACAAAACGCCTTCCAAAAAAAGAAATGCAGATTGATGTCATTTTTACAATAAATAAAACCGACTTTAAACGTAAATTTCAAATAAACGAACTTATTTAACACCAGATGTGTTTGCTTTTCCATCTCTTTGTTTTGCAAACCTAGTTTCGTTTTTCTTTCGTATTATTATTATTATTATTATTATTATTATTATTATTATTATTATTATTATCGTTATTGTTGTTGTTGTTATCATTATTACTATAATTACTATTATTATTACTATTATTATTAGTAGTGGTGATACTTTTACTACTCCTAATAATAATAATATTAATACTATCATTATTATTTTTACACTAGCGTAGGCTTTGTTTTAATACAAAAAACGTTTTCCTTTGTCAAAAGATTATAAATGTGTCACTGTCTTATGAAGACTATTGTTAAAATTCGCAAGTATTTTTTTCTCATTGAATTTTACTTTTTTCTTTATTTATCAGCTTAGATACCGAGTGTAGGAACCCTAAGATACGTATATGTTTATTTATCTATTTGTCTATCTGTCCATTTGCTTTATTATGTTCGTATGTTTCTATCAATTTATGTATGTATCTATCTATAGGAATTTTTTTGCATCTTTTCTATCTTTCTCTCTCCGTTTCTTTCCACTTATTACTATAATTATCATTATTATTATTATTATTATTATTATTATTATTATTTTATTGATATTATTATTTTTTTCTTATTGCATTAAAATTGATAAGTCTTTAAAAAGTAGGTTTGCCTGTGTGTATTTTAAGCTAGTCATAAATTAATGGGTTTAAAAAATATTTTTTTCTAAGAATATGAAATGATTATGAATTTAAAAAGTTTCCCGGGCAATAGCAAAGTTTTGCTGTTTTTATTTATTTATTTATGCCGTGATTATTTAAAAGTGAATAAGTATTGAATAGACTAGTAACGCTAAATTTCAAACCATTCAAACGTTATTAAATGTAGATTGTCAAGTAAAATCAGCAAACAGAATTCCCAAACAAAATTTCCAAAATTAAAATTTGTTTCTTTATGGAAGTTTATTTTTGTTATTTTTCCGCCAAGCCATCTTGTTTTTAGAAGGAAAGAAACCAAATTTACTCTAGAGACAAATCGGCGTGGGCCAAGAAAAGCTTGTGGTTTTCTGTGACAGTTATTATGACAAACGAGGAGTCACACATGTGTTTCTATAATCTTGGAATTTAAGTGAACCCAGCCTCTTCGTTTCCGTATTTTAAGTTCTTTTTTCAACAAGATACGACGAACTATAAATCTGATACCTGCATCTTATTACAGTATTATATATATGAATACATACATATATATATATATGTGTGTGTGTGTGTGTGTGTGTGTGTATGTGTGTGTGTGTGTATATATATATATATATGTATTTATGTGTGTATGTATGTATGTACGTATGTTAGATAAGCGTAGACACAGTTAACGGTCTTTGGATGACTGCGCCGGCGAAAATTGACAGTCAGCGAGGGCTGTTGACTCCATGTCTAAGCTTGCTGTATAACTGATACATTCTGTATAACTGATATCGAGCACTCCAACTATAAGCTCTCTGACCCCACAGATTTATATATAAATATATATATTAGAATTGTTAACTATATTTATTGGTATAGTGCTCAATATCATTAATAGAGCGTGTGTTATTAATAGAGCGTGTAGTCATTTGATCGTTGATTCTGTATTCGTTCAGATCAAATAATGATAATCTTGAAAGCATCAAAACGAATGACTTGAAATAAATGATATTTTAGGTATTTTTCGGCTTTGAGCTTCATTCACTTTTCCGGTGCCAATCCTGTCGATTCCATTGTTTATTTTATTCTTTTTCCGTTTTGGCCTCTTCCTACTTTTTTGTGTGTGTGTGTGTTGTATAATAATAATTGTTAATCTCGTTAGTTTGGGGAATGTTCACATTACTTATATATATCATTCAACCACGGTAGTGGTTGAATATATTCTTAAGCCCAAAATTTCATGAATCGAGACACATTCAAACCCCCACCACTAATTCCCTTCG
>JAUZSX010337366.1:0-10720 GCA_034780655.1 Idiosepius hallami
GACGGAACAACTTAGATTCGAACCCGCGTCGTACGGTTCCGAAGTCCGATTGTCTATCAACTGAGCCACGTCGACTGTGTACGACTGTGCAAATAACTGCCTCTTTAAAACCATTATTTGGGTTGATATTATATTTACTTGATGAGCACCAACCCAAGTTTGGCACTAGGCCACTTTTACGTGCTCTTACTCGGTCTTTTTGCATTCGGTGTTACCCTTCACCTAGACGAGATGCTCTCCCGAGTTAACGAACCCCATCTGCCTGAGGCAGCTAAATGTGAATGCAAAGGTTTTGACTGGGATTCGAACTCGTGTATTACGATTCAGGAGCCCAAGCTTTTACCAATGCGCCAACTTTGCTACCCATAGATATGTGTTACATACTGAGTCCTGAAAAAAACCCATGCCTAGCAAGGAATGCACTACTAAGTCTTAGATGCCTAGACGAGAATAACGAGAAAAAGAGATGGATTTAGCTTTCATTTTAACGGCTTTACAAACCAAGTTCATTACCCAAATCTGATTATTATGTGTGTTTCGTGAATAAAAACAAATAAATCCGATCTTCAGTAACATATCATCTGCGACCAACTCACTTAAAACTTTCCATATTTATCTTCACAGTCATCACAAGAAATCCAACGATGAAATTTATTTCCTATAGTTTCGTCTCCTGGATTGTTGCGATTTTTCTTCTAGTTAACATTAATATTTAGGCCCGTGACAATATGCTTTTATGAAAGAAATTCTTTTTACTAAACCATTTTTCGATTTTAATTTTCTTTCAATTCTGAAGTTATTTGTAGGGCTGTGGGAATATGCTTTTATTAAATGATATTATCGTCATAGCTCTCTCTTCTTCTAGATGACCGTCGATGTTAGATAATGACCTCTTCTTATGACCCACGATAACCGAATAAGGCGGACGCCATACGGCCATTGCGGACAAATAACTAGGACAATGACCACAATATTCTTTAATAAAAGCATATTGTTACAGCCTTCGTAAGTATTAGCTATATTTAAAAAAAAAATATGTTTTCTTCTTTTTTTTTTCAAATAACAGCTGATGTTCACTTACAACGATGAATAAGTACTTGGAATTTAATCGTAATTCGTGAGTTCGAATCCTATTCGTTGAGAATCGTTTTTGTTCGGGTGAAAGGTATAAATTCCTATAAACCGTTCAGCTATAGATCAAATTTTGAATCTGA
Source organism: Idiosepius hallami (assembly GCA_034780655.1). NCBI lineage: Eukaryota > Metazoa > Mollusca > Cephalopoda > Idiosepiidae > Idiosepius > Idiosepius hallami. The sequence continues at coordinate 1,215 of JAUZSX010337366.1, forward strand.
TTTTCATAAGGAAAATTGCTTAGATAAAAAAAAAATCGTTTATCAAAAATGATTGTTCTCGTTATTAAATAACTAAAAATTTTGATATGCCGTACTAAGCAATAAACAAATAACTTTATGCAATGACTAATTGGAAAATAACCTTTAACAACAATAATGATGATTGCTATCAACTTTTACGATTGGAGTTTTGCAAGATGAAAGTCTTACACATACTCCGCACATACTAATATTTGTGAATCATTTTTCTATTTAGTTGAGTTCAATTTGAGTAAAAAATAATAGACACTATTTGTGGACTTATTATCTTTTTCCTTTTTCTCTAATTTCTTTATAAATTCTCAGACAGTCATTTTTTTAAACTTCATTTTGAGATAGGACAAATATATAAATAATGCTGCGGCACATATGACCTATCGTTGGCCACTATTTGCATCTAATATTTTTATATCTCATATGACTATAAAAATTTCGCCCAAGCCTCTGATAAAAATGTCCATGTCATATTTAGCTGTTTATATATAGAAAAATATGCGTACATAAGTTGTTTATGTGCAGAGCAGGAGTTTAATATAGTTGTATATAAATTGGTATTTTATGTTTCGCTTCATATTTATCGCCTAATGGATTAGGCCTTTAAAAAGAGTACGGATATTCAATGTCATTATTTCCGCACATCCGCTGTGTTCGGCCCGTTTTCTTTATGAAAAAAATATCGGTCAGGTTTATTAGGAGCATGTTTATTGCTGTATAAAACAGAAGTCTTATTCGATATTTAAATAGTATTTGCTATAAAAATTTGATACTTAAATAGAATTTGTTATACAAATCATTAGTCGTATTTTAATTTTTTCTGCGTTTAAATGCGTTTGTTTTGATTTAAAATATTTTTTATTTCGGTAAAAAAAAAGAAGAAAAAATAGAAACAAAGTAACAACGAAAACAAACACTGGCCTGAATAGCAGTCTATTATCCAAAGCCTAGACCTAATATAATAGCCTCACAAGCTTTAATAAAAACAATCATTTATGGCAATCAATATTGTCACAGTTTATGAAAAGTAAAATTGTATTTGCCCCTATTTTGGGGACAAAACTAGCCAAAATTTCAGCATCCGATCAGTGAATTTGGCAAAAAAGGGGATTAAAAGTAAAATTCACAAATATGTTTATCGTTAAGTTTTTTTAACAATTATCTTTATTATTTGAACAACACTTGTTAAAGGGAATCTTTTTTTTAAATTAAATTTTAATATATTATTAATTGGAAGAGCTTATTACTCAACGTAATGTTTTTTCTATAAGGTAGTTAACGTAGCCTATTAAATAGATTGATTGTACCATACAAATTCAGATTTTAGAGGTCTGAATCATTTTTTTTATATAACTATATTTTTTAAGAGCTATATTTATAAATCTCTCTCTCTTTTTTTGTTAATGAAGTTACATTTAGTCTTAAATAATTATTTTATTTATTATTTGAACAACATTTGTTAAAGGAAATTTTTTCTTGTGAAAACGCTTCTTCGTATCTTCTCCGTGGTTTTGAAAAAAAAAAATTAAGCAAGAATTACCACTCATAAAATGCTAAATTTCTTCATACAGTTAAGTTGCATTGGAGATAATGGTTTCCGTGAGACCACTAAAGTTAAGTAACGTCGAGGCTGGCCAATAGTTAGATGGGTGACCATTTAAAAATACTGCTCAAAGTTTAAATTCTTATTTTCTTCGTGAAATAAAGCGTCTACTTGTTCTAACCACACGCCTACCCGTAAATTAAAAACCGGATGTTGGACCCATTCAAATGCGACGATTAGTTTTAATGGTATAAGGATATAGTAACGGTTGCAGTTGCTCTGAATATGATATAGAATTTTATAGGAAGGTTTCAATCTAGTTTTTGAGCTAATGCATGTAATGGACATAGATCTACTAAAACCTTTTGAAGATTTCAAGCAGTTGAATGTAGAAGATCTCGAAAACCCGAAAAAAATAATGATCAAAACTCATAAATTCGGACAATTAAAGCTCATCTCATTAATTCAGGCAACCAATATCCATTGTGAAGATAACACTGAATATGAGTGTACTATTTCGAATACTTTGGATAAAGATAACAATGAAAACTCGTTTATTAAATTAAGAAATCAAAAGTCACAAGACTCTTTATAATGTAATTAATTATTTATGCGAAATTATATCACGACAAAACGCAGGCAAGGATAAATATGTCTTTTTAGAAAAAAATGCTTATTAATGTTTTTGTTCTTTCTTCTTAATTTTTGACAATTTTATGATTAACTTTTTGGTCTTGAGTCATTATAAAATACATAAAAGATGTAAGTATTCTTATGTTCAGCGCCATAACAAACGGCTTGTTTTGGATAAAATATATTAATCATTTGTTTCGCAATTATAAACAGCTTGAAATTGAAATTCAACGAAAGAAAATTCTTGTAAAAAAATGGCGGTAAATGTATATTAATCAATAAATAGTGATTTTAGGAAATAAGGTCATTCTAGTGTTAAATGCATATCGCTCGCTAAAATTTAACGAAGAAGAAAAAAATGAAGAAATTTAAGTTGTTTTTTTTAAATTTTATGTCCGCATTAATACTATAAATATCAAATGAGAAAACCAATCGATTACGTTACTCAAGCACAAACAATAAGGACAATTAATCAAAGTTGAATTCTTTATGTCATCGATCTTTGATTTCTTCAGACGAAGAAGTAACAAGGCATCAACAACTCAACATTTAATCAAAGGTGTTTTAGTTTTTTTACTTCAAGAGAGATGTCTGTTTGGGTAAGAGTGTTAAATTTTGGAATTGTGTTTATCTATTTACTTATCTGTACGGTAAAATCGCGTTGGAGGCTCTGGTTACTACAGGATCACCGGTGTTAAGCAATGTAGAGCCTGTTCAGTACTAATATGGATGACCTCTTAGGAATATCAGCTACTGTACCAGTGTGCCAGCAGGGTGTCAAGTTGCAGCTGGCTAGCCTGCGCGAGGGTAACCACTCTGCCAGAAAAATACAAAAAATGGTTGAGAAAACCGACCCTATGAGTTGGCTCTACACTCATCTAGCAAGAGAACTAAATATAAAAAAGACATATACTTATATGAATGAGATCACCGTGTTTGATTAGGTTCTATAGAAAATTAATTAATGATTTTTGCTTTATAAAATGAATATCGTTTTTTCTTCATACAAAGCATCACGTATTAATAGTGGAAATTTTAAATATCCAAATTTGTTAATATATTTTTTATATATCTACTTGCAATAAAAATATTTTCGAAGGAGGGAAATAAAAACAGTCATTTTTTTATATCATACACCCAATTTAATAAACAGTGTCAATAAAAATTGGGCGAAAAAAATTCATAATAGAAAATGCGACAATCAAAGATATTCTGTAAGTTATGGGGATTCTTAATATTTATGTATGTCATGTTCTTGGTACTGTCACTCATGAATTATAGATCACAAAATTGTATTTATTCAATACTGTATACTGATGGTAAATACATACACTCAATCAGCCAATATACATAATATTTTTGCCTATTTTTGCATCAGAAAGAAATCTTCAAACTGATGCTTTTTGTGTTGTTAATCAAAAATATCAAAATTACAAAGCCCCATCTCAAGGATCCACGGGCACTAATTTAATGGTGAGTGTGCTGCTCTGCGCACAACACGACGGATGACAAACTTCGTCAGGACAGCTAGTTTACTCAAATTCAGAATAATAACAAAAAACAAACATCCTGTGGTTATTATATAATATATTTATCATTGTTTTTAATTTTGAATCAGGTTAAAAATCTGCTAAATAATAATTAAAAAAACAACAGAATAAGTCCACTGCGACGAATAAAGGGAAAAACAAAAGGAAGAAAAGGTGAAACAGAATGCGGGTGAAATAAAAAAGAAATGAGAAAAAAAGTAGGACTATTTTTTGAAGTGGTAAGTAAATAGGAACAAATAATAAGCTTATTATTACCTACCATGTTCGTCAACAAGAGAAGGAGCACAGTACACAAAGCGTATTTTCTGAAGGAAAATCTTTTTAAAGGGGCGTCCGTAAGAAGCGTCGGTTGAGAAAGAGAACGCTAGGCGAACGTACCTACTTAAACAAAGAGAGGGACAAGAGAAAAAAGGTGTCGCAGTAAACGTTAAAAGTAAACAAAATAATATATATACTTGGTGAGCAGCTTCAACCAAGTGTGGCACAAGGTCATTTTTAGGATGATCGCAATGATTTTGATTGGGATTTTAACTCGCGTACTGCGATTCCAAAGCTCGAGCTTTTACCAATCTTCACTGCCTAAAATAAACAAAATAAAGAAAACTGGTGAAAGAGGAAAGTTTACACTGATTGAGCGTGTTCCAGATTACACAATAATGAGTACTATATTCAACATAAAAAAATCTAGAAATCATCAACACTCATCTAAAGGATTAAAAGACACAAATATATTAATGAGGCAAAAGTCCTCATAATGAATATACAAACCATCAAACCCATTCTTAAGGATTCACTAAAAACATTTAATTAAACAAATATAAAGATAAAGACTATAGTCCATATGTCAAATACACAAATTGTCTAGACACTTCACAAGAATTATGAAAAGTAAAATTTTTTGTCTGCAGCTTATTTATGCATAACTATATTTCGGTCATCATCTCAACGTGATTTACAAATAGACCCCTTAAAAGCTTAGGAATGATAGGGTTAAAGTTCGCTTGAATGCTTTGTTCAAAATAAATATTAGTTGCCATTATACATTAGACAACCATCTTCTTTATTCGACTACATCTTCCACCTAAAACGAACAAAGTTTAAGTGTATTGTCAGGTCGGGAAATAAATATGGCATTCTAAATTGAAAGGCGGACGTCCGTCGAGAGAAGTAGGATTAAGTGTTTACACAATGCTTATGTTAATAGGAAAATACCATGAGTTTATTAGATGCTGAGTATGTTGCGTTTAAAGGTAACGATGCAGCGGCTTTTGTTGGTTAGGAGGTTATTTTAAGTCACTTAGCATTGATTCGGTTTGAGGAGTAAATAATGGGAACTTGGCGAGAGTTGTACTGATTGGTTTGAATTTGTACAGAACGAGAGAGTTTTCTGGTGAGAGAGAGATAGACAAAAAGAGAGGAGGTAATTTCGTAAGGGAGAGAAAATGGACGGAAGAGAAGAAGTAAAAGTGGCGGGGTAAAAAAAACAACAAAAATAACAAGGAATAAAAGAATTATTTACCGGTTTTATATGAGACGGTAAAGAATGGTTATTTTCCTTTTCAACAAAAATTCAATTCTGTCATTGTATCTTTTTTTTCTGGTTTATCTTTGTGGCTATTGTTTGTTGTATTTTACGACTTACGTTTTTTAAGTACCAGTTTTTATTCTTTATAGTTTTAATTGTTGATTTTCTTCCCTTTCATTTGTTTTTTATAAGCATCTCCAAAAGCACTGATAGTCTATCTGTCTATATATCTATTTATGTATCTTTGTATTTAGCTGTTGTTGAAAACGAAGTGGATGTGCAGAGAATGAGAAACGCCCGGAAAATGCCGGGTTGATTTTAAACCTTACGTTTTCTTGGCCAAAAATAGAGAGAGAGAGAGAGAGAGAGGGAGAAAGAGAGAGAAAGAGAGGACAAAAGAAAGATAAAATAAAGACCTATTTTTAGAGACATATATATATATATATGCATATATATATATATATGTGTGTGAAAGAGAGACAGACAGACAGATATACAATTATAGAGACGAGTAGCAAGACTAAAAAAAACAGAGAGAGAGAGACATTTGGAGAGAGAGAGAGAGTTAGTGATAGAAGCACATACACAAATAGACAAACGCACACACGCGTACATACACACTGACATACATACATACATATATATATATATATATATATTCTATTTACTAGAGTGATTCTGTTCGGCAATTCGTTGCCAGTGTCTGTGATCATATTCTCCGTCTAAAAGCACCAGATTACTTATCTTAAGTCACATCTAATAAGGTGAACATTCCAAAATGGCTAAAACGACACAATACCTGAAATGCATTTGCAATCATAGCCATGTTCATATTTTCCATTTACAAAGTTGGATCACTTGCTATTATATATTTAATTTTATAAAAGGCATCCTCCTCTACTTTGATTTGTACTTCTTAAACCCCAAAATAAGAAAGTTTGGTTTAGAAAGATCAAGAATAGTTTTGTTTATTATTTAACAGGTTTTATAAGTAAAAACATATGCCCTGTTGCTGTTAATGTTAAGAAAAAATTAATAAATTTTACCTTTAAATATAACATTTACTTTTAAATATGAAATTTTTTCGCTTATAATTCATTTTAAACTAAATTTTATACATTATTTAACAAATAAACTAATATAATCTACTGTGTTTACCCGTTTGAAATAAAGGGTTTTAAAAATAATTCTATAATTTTTACCTTAAATTATTGTATTCGGCTTTTTAATTAATGTATAAAATTTATTTTGAAATGATTATTATGTAGAAAGAAGGAACTATATGAATTAAATATTCTAAACATTTATCAAAAATCTAATTTGCATCCCCTTTTTTTATGATTAAGGATAAAGAATAAAAGAACATTGTGTACAGCTCTAATGGCCCAATCGGTGAAGGATCAGAATTCTATGATAATAATAATGAATGCAACCTGACTTGATTCAATGCTGGCTAAAAGCGTCCCTAAAGTCTTTACCAATGGACGTACGTGCCTCTATACTTCCACTGTATATTATTCTAGATTACCATTATTCCGGCGTTCGTTGGAAGAGGAGTCTCTGGCATTTTTATCCGATGATTTAGAGGGTGTTGGCATTTGCATCCAGCGGTGAATGGGGCGCTGCCAAAAAAAGTTTAAAAAACACTTATTTAGAAGTTTATTCCTGTGTTACTTTTAGCAATAAACCATGTAAGAATTAATTTGCCACAAAATTTACAGACTTTTATTTATTTTTTTAACTTAATCTTTCGTAGTAATGGAGGATAAATATATACACCAAAAAGAAATAAAATGAATCATTTTTCGGTATCATTGTGATTAAGCTCGTTAATTTACTTATCAAGTCTATCGATAATTGAAAACGTTTTTCTTAAAAGTCAGCCTTCATAACATGATTATTTATTATAGGAACTGTTCTCATCTTTCTTGATTACCTTCCCTACGGTTCGGCCTTATTACTCAAAGATTGCCGAAAAATAATTTTTGGTAACCTTGAGAATTTAATAGACACTTTGGACTATTTTCCTCATCTTTATTAAATTAAAATTGAAACACAGAAATAAGTCGTTTTAAATAATTTTTCGTTCAGAATATTGTTCGAAATGAACTCCATTTAGGGTTAAAGAAATGTTACCCCCCTCGTCTAATTTCAACAATAAAAATCCACTAAGAAAATTTTTATCCATATTAGTGAACTCGTTTATTTTATATATCCATTTTTCGGATCAATGTTTTTAACAAGTTTTGACCGACTAATCATCTGCCCTTCTTTAGATGTATAATCTATGATCAATTATAAATGCTTGTTCTGTAAACCTTATTTTAAGTAATTACTGCTTTAGGGTAGGATTGAAACTCCCTCTACAGACAATGTTACCCCAGAACTTCTTCAACGTTTCAGCCCGACGCACTATGAAGGTCAATCATAGTTGGATCTTTGGAACTTATAAACCGACCTTGTTATTACTAGTCTGTTTTTTCTATCGGAATTTTACCAATCGGTAATGGTCATTTTTTTATCCATTATTTGAGTCAAGGCCTTATTTAATTGGGTATCGAACATTAAAAACGTATTGGACAAATTTTACCGATCGGTAATGGTCTTTTTTTATCCCTATTTAAGACAAGACCTTAATTGGGTATCGAACATTAAAAACGTATTAGACATACAAAATTATTGTATTGGTGATGTAGATTGGTCCTGCTAGTAATATCATGAATACTAGAAATAATAAAGTAATAATGTATTTTATGTCGGATAAAAGCGCGCTTAAATAAACAGAACTTAAATAACTGTAGGTCTCCATGTAGTGTGTTGTTATGTTTGGTGTTGCACCGTATTAGACAATGTTTTCCAGATTTGTCAGTTGAACTAACATGAAGAGAAGTGAGTTGATCAGACGTTATTCGGTATCGAATTTGAGTTGATTTTGTTGCCTTGCTCAGCCACAGGGAAGTACTAAAGGGGTGGGCTGGTTGTAGAGAGTAGTGGGCACATAAACATACAAGAAAGCAGCAATCAATAGCCGATTCGGCTTTGAAATCGTCTGTGGCTTGAAATAGAAACGAAGAAGCTAATAGAAAAGACACATGTTTTGTATCAGGCGTTACGGCCTCACTGGTCATGTACTGTGGACACTTGGAGTAAAATTAGAGAATTTAGATTCCTTCAAGGCAAATATTTTTACTGATAGGCAGCTACTGCCACTGGCTCCGATGCCTAATTCCGGTCTGGCTTATCTCTCCCACTATCCCTGTCACTCTAACTTTTTCTACCCATATCTCTAGATAGATAATTCTCGTCCCTATAAATATCTCTCTTTGAGTCTATCTCACACTTTAGGAGTTTGTGCATGTGTTAATGTGTGCATTTCTGTATGAATGCATATGTCTTGGTCCCTCTCTGGCTTACAATATCCTTAACTTGTGTGTTTGTGTATGCATATGTGTGTGTGTGCGCCCGCGCACAGGTTTTTGTCCTTATTTCACACCCTTAAGGAACGATTTGTATACTTAATTAATCAGAAATAATAAATAATTTCAAGAAAATAAAAACATATCGTAAAAGATAAATAATGTACAACCTTTTGGTAATAAGAAGTATTACTATTTTAAAGAACGAGATACACATATAAATTCTGTTATATATATCAAAATAAGTGATATCAAAAAACGGTTTTATATAATTATTTTTTCTTTTAAATTTACTTGCTTTTAACAGAGAAAAACTAGGAGATTACGCAAGAGATTTGACTCAAGGACGAAACTTCTTAATAGGAAACACAAGACAAGGAAAAGAAAATATTTAAATGAAATACAAAAGTTAAAAACATTAGCTTAACGACATAATACCTATCTTTACAATACACACACACACATACACACACACACACATATATATATATATATATATTATATCTACTTGGTGAGCACCAATCCAAGTTTGGCACAAGGCCATTTTACGTGCTCTTACCCGGGCTTTTTACCTTCGGTGTTACCCTTCACCTAGATGAGCTGCTCTCCCGAGTTAACGAGCCCCATCTACCCGAGGCTGCTAAAATGATAGTTATGGTTTTGACTGGGATTTGAACTCGCGTTATACGATTCCAGAGCCCGAGCTTTTACCAATACTCCACCGTCGCTGCCTTTGACTATATATACATACATATACAAATATATATTGAGAGAGATAAGCAGAAGTAGATGGAATGTGCCTTGCG
>JAUZSX010337377.1:0-10720 GCA_034780655.1 Idiosepius hallami
TATATATATACATATATATATATATATATACAAATATATATATGTTATATATGTTTTTACTAGATATATACCATATATATAATTTACACACACACACACATATATATATATATATATATATATATATATATACATATGTCACTTTCACGTGAGCGTAATTATCAGATTAACATATAAATATATTTTATATGTGTATGTGTTTGTAGGTGCATAAACGTGTATTTATATGTATATATAGTTGTATTCATATGCCTGTGACTGTGTGTGTAAATGCAGATATATAGGGATTGCAAAAGCGTACATACACACATATATGTATACGTACATACATATGTGTATGTGCGTAAATCCGTGTATACATATATATTGATATATATCTATGTGACTGCGTGTATGTATTAATCTATATGTTTTATAAATATTTATTTATACATATATACATATATATTTGTGTGTTTGCGAGTGAGTGCAAGTGAGTGTATACGTCCATAATTATATATATATATATGCTTGATTAAGTATGTAAAAGTGTCTATGTACATATATACATAAATATGTATATGTTTGTAGGTTTATCTTAATGTGTGTGTGGGAGTGTGTTTATGTTTGTGTTTATGTGTGTATGTGTGTTACATTGCCTATCGCTTAATTTCCTATTTTGTTTGCCTCTCGTTCTGTATTTGCCAATATGTTAAGCACACTCCACTGCTCAGAGGAAAAAATAGAATCTCTGAAGAAATTCATTGATACAAATATTTAGATAAGTGATAAGGTTGCCTAAAATTGTAGTTAGAGTGCTCAATATCAGTGATAGAGCGTTTAAATTAGTTAAGAGTAGACACGAAGTCAACCGGAGTTGGCAAATCCCAGTTTCTCGCCTATACGTTCATCAGGCCGATGAATGCATAAGCGAGAAACTGGTAGTTGCCAACTCCCGTTGACTCCGTGTCTTCACTTAACTAATATATATATATGTGTGTGTGTGTGTGTGTGTGTGTGTGTGTGTTTGTGTGTATAATAGAAATGAGATAGAATTAAATTAAATTAACTCAAAACAAATCAAAAAATAAATAAACCAATGAATAACATGAAACAGAAGGAATAAATAATTTTTTGAAAATCAACAAAAAAACTCATCTTCTTCACGATATTAAGTATGAAGGGTTTTCTTATACAATTGGGGGCGAAACCGAAAGGATATTTCTCTATGTTCACACCTGCAGAAGGTAATTATTTAAACATAGGCAATAGTCGGGCAGCTTATACACACACACACACACACACACGCACACACACATATATATATATGTATATATGTGCGTATATATATATATATATATATATGATATTCATTCCATCAACCTAAGTTAGTCTCAAGGCCATTTTTACGTGCTCTGTATACCTCTTATTAGATCTACCGTTTGTTTTATCTACTGTTGATGATATACTTATCTTATAAATGATTTCCTGCTGCAGAAGATTTATTTCTATAAATCATTATTTCTTAACAGATGAATAATTTCTTTATTTATTTCTAAAGGGAGATCTTATCAATTATTTGCTCTGGTTTATCAATGAAAAAACTTTTCTTCAAATTCTTTTTAATCTGTTGATAAAGTAATCATTTGGTTATCTTATTACTCATTTCCTCAAGCTCACTGCTAAAAGAGATGTAAGGATTCAACCAGGAAGCGATAAGGAGTTATTACGATCTTCATTACTGAACGGTCTCAGCTGAACTCATGGACGAAACTACATACATGGAAAATAGCTATTTACCGAAGGATGATTTTGATGCATAAATAAACTTAAATTCTGAAAGATATTTTTAAAAAAAGAGGAGGAAATTTTTGATTATTAATAATTGAAAGCTCAAATCGGTTTTACTCTCAGAATCAAAGACAAAACTAAAGAGGGAGGAAGAGAATAGAGGGGGAATGAGAAAAGGAAGAAGGAATACATTATGACAAGGCTTTGAGGCAGCAATATGACGTAACAAATTGAAAGTAAGTAACATACGAGTAATATTAAAAGTATTAAAAGTAATGCCCCCTATTTTTTTACCTGAATGGATCAGAGCGAATCACAAATTGCATTTTGATGATGACTGAACTTACACATTTAACACACGAAAATGTCATCTCTTTATTGCAGATATTGATGGAGTGAGACCGTGAGGAAGCAACATCTATCACGGATGAGTATCTGAAGAATTCCTCCATTCAAAAAATTGAACTGATCAACATTCACAAGAACCTGCTGAACGCTCATGAAGCCGACGCAGTTGATAAAAGAAAAGTTGAGGGATGTGTTCGTCGATTTTAAAGTCACCATAGTGACGTGAGTGACTAAGCTTCTTCTTGACACAGAGTTAGAACCCCTCGTTCATTGCTGGTATATATGTATATTGAGAATAAATTTTGTATTCACACCATCAGGTGCTGCTATCTATAATGTATGTATGTGTATATGCATAGGTATTATAAAAAAGGATAGCATATGCTATGTAAGTTTTGTTTGTTTGTTTGTTTTTGTGTTTAACGGCGTATAAACCTTTTTAGGTCATTTTAATGCCGAGAACAATTATTTATGATAAACGTTATTTTTATACACACATAATTTTTCTTAATAGACAAGTTGCATTATTTAGTCCATAGGGGAGATGGAGATTCATACCTTTCCCAAGGGTTTTAGTCGACATGTCAACGTAGACAGATTAACTTCTATTCGAACCCGCATACTACGGTTCCGAAGTCCGATTACCTATCCACTGGGCCACGTTGAGTACCCCGGAAAAACAGGTAATGGAATAATCTTCCTTTCATAAACGATAAATATCAAACTTATATCAGTTAGTGCAAATATTCAAAACTTTTTACTATTTTGTTTAAAATGCTGTCTAAAATTTTCCCATATGCTCTTTACAAAGAAAAATTATGTTAACACTGGTAATACTTTAAATGACAAATTAAATGTGTTAAAATAGAAGAAAAATTTTCTATGTTGACACATGAAGATCTTTAGTAGACGAAAAGAAAATTAGACCCAAAAACAAATTACATCAAATGGAATATAATAATTACTAAATTTTCTTAATTAATAATTATTAAATATGCCTTTAGTCTTAATCTTGGTTTGAAATATTCAAATTCAGAACTCACAATACAATTAATTTTGTTCAAAAAAAATCTTTTAAATAATATTCCTAAGCAGAACGACGCTTTCCATGAAGAGATAGAACAAATTTGAAAAAAGAATTAGTGAATTAAAAAGCAGAAATAAAATAAAAATAATTAATAAAATATTATTATTAAAATTAAGTCAGAATTATTTAACTTGATAACAACAGTTGCTTTAATTTTTGCTTTGGAATATGTGAGTTCAATTCTGGAGTATTAACATTCACTTTAGAGTTAATCCTGTCCAAAAAGCTCGTAATCGTAAAGAAAATATAACACTAGGTTTTTTATTCTCAGACCTACACATAGAGTGGATGAATAAAAAGGTCCAACGAATGCCAATACTCCACCCGAACAACATACTATTTTACCATAAGCACGTATTTTGCTTATTTGTGAGGAGTTAATCTGAATGACACTAGCTTAAAGCAAATCATTATTGATGACAGTGAATATTATAACAGTGAATAAAAACTTAACCTTTGAGGTAGAGCTAGCCAAAATTTCAGCATCAAATTTGTGAATTAAGATTTTTTTAAATCAAGTTGCCCGTCGTTAAAGATCATAAACAAACATGAAAGTAAAAAAAAATACAAAAAAAAACAAAAAAACGACCAAGCAATGCCAGGTACTCTAGCTAGTAGATATATAACAATATAAAATAAAACAAAAAGGATTATTTTCTTCACTTGATGTTTGTGATGATTCTGATTCGTTATCCTAGATTCATTGTTGGTGATAAAAATTCTAATCGTAAAGCTTTATCTCAGGAATTCTGATAACTATTCAACTTGACCATATAGTGTCATCTGTTGAGCACAAAGGCGTGTTGGAGCCACTATACGACAATCCTGCACCAGTCGGGGAAGAAACATGAAAATGACTTAAAATCTTTTGAATCAGACAATCAAATCAAACAAACATGTCCATTATCTGAATTTGCCTAAGAGCATTCAGTATTAAACAAATAATCCAGCTAATTAACCAACCAAAAACCAACGGATCAAAATGCGGCATTGGACAGCACAAAGTGGTCTTTGAAAAGATGGCTTTCTTTCATGAAAAATGCAATGGTTAGGAAGCGCTTAGGAAGTGAAAGAAGAAAAAAAACGCAATTGATTGAGCATTAGATTGAAATTGTTTCCGCAGGATTGATTGCATTATAGTAGATTGTTCGTTAGCAAGATGTTGGTATTGACTATTGTTCTAAATACTATCATAAACGATGAATTACTTAGCTTTTCGCCAAAAATACTTCGTTGGAATAAATTCCTGCTACTATTGTCTTATTTCAAAAATACGTAATAAACTATACACATATATGTACAAATATATATTTTTTTAGCTGTGCAGTACCCATTTGAATTCATAAGATCCATTAATATACGTTAAGCTTTATATTTTGTCGTTGTAGTATTCACTTCGATTAATATATGACCAAAAATCGAATCGATTTTTAATTATTTTAAAGTTGATATGTTAAGTGGCCATCTTTTTTTTCTTGGGGAGAGGAATTCTTCATTGACCCTAATTGATCGAAGGGGATTGCAAATTGCTTTGTTATGAGGATTGAACACATGTATTCTTGAGCTGAAAGTTTCATATCTCTGTTGCAAACATTGACGGTGTGAGATTCTAACAAAGCAACCCCTGTCATAGACGTATGTGAGAAACAGAGATGCGTAAGTGAATTCCTACACGTAGAAAACATTGATTCGATCCGCTTCATAGGTGCTTGTTAAACGTTTAAAAAGTCGATGAAGTTGATGTCAGCTGAGGTAGGATACGGATATGTCGATTTCAGAATAGCGAAGCGATATGACAAAGTGTGACCCGAATGTGAAAATACACTGCCTCGTTCATTGCTACCAAAAGTTGATTGAAAATGGCTGTAACTATGAAGGAGAATATATTCTGAAACAAAAAAGGTGCTTATTTGAATGGTACCCCTACTAACTTCGTAGCTCTTCAACTAGACGATTAGCGTTTGGTACAGTCGTTAACGTAACTTATTGTCCTCCCCCCTTTCATTTTTCAGCTTTTAGAGAACATTCACTAGACTATTAATTTCATAGTTAGAAGAAATAGTTGGATTTATACCTTACCGATTGGTAGTTGCTCAACATAAACATTCCGGTCAGCTGGGATTTGAACTCATCTATAAATATTTTCAATGTCTAAGCACTGACCCACTGTGCTAGCTTTGTCAGAATTGGTCCTCGAGAATTAAAGCCAAAACCATAAAAGAAAATAGTTATAAAAATCTTTATTATCTTTATTTAAAAATAAAACACTTTTATTGTAGCAGATAGTTGTAAATTTGCACACGAATAACGACAGAATTCCTCGTAGATTTAAAAGGTTTTGCAATTGTGTCAGCCATAAAACCTGTATTTCTAACGGTCCATACTATTTTTTCTCTCACTGTCTCTCCTTCTTTCCTCTTTTTTCCACACACACACACACACACAAACACAAACACACGTATACAATGAAAGGTGGGGAACAGAGAGAGAAAGAAAGACAAACACAAAGTTAACCAAAGAAACCAAAAAGATAAAAATAAAAGCAAAACAAAACAAAAACATTTTATGGTATCTTTATCGGGTATCAAAATAAGGCGTCAGTTGAAAATTTGGTCCTCAATATAATACTCAAATGGATAATATGAAGAAAAAAAATAGCGTAATATACTACGTAACATACTGCATACTGTTTTTGATAGGTCGTGCTATCACTAGGGAAAAAAGTTACTTTTAAAAGTTGCCAAGTATTTTTTCCTGAAAGATGTTTGACATCTCACTTTATATTTTTAATTTTATTTTAGAATGATTTTCTGAAGCAGTCGAAGATTGTTTGTTAGGGCAATTTTGTACATGAATTTGTAAACGTATTACTCTGGTAGCTCATATTTAAAACTTGAACTTAGGCAGTTGTTAATATTTATTGTAATAAAAGAGATACAATTAGGCACAACACAGTTGTTGTAAAATAACACCCCTCGAAATGGACTTTGCTGACTGTGTATATAGAGTTGGACTGTTAACTCACAGCGGAGTGGTTAGTCCTAGCACGGTACAGTGCATGCTTACTTTCTGTACCTAATGCTAAATATACAAGTTGAAACTAAACATCTGTCTTCTGTCTCATTTTATCGTCAAACTAAGCCATAACAACAGTGAAGGGGAAGCAGTGGTAAAAGCTTGGATAATGGAATGATGTCATATAAGTTCAAATCCAAGAAAAAACATTAAGTTCACGTTCATCTGCACCGATCAGAATTAATTCGAGAAAGTAACTTATGTAGTTGTAAGAATAACACCGTTTCCAAATCCAAAACCCCGGGTAGATAAGACTTGTCAACTCTTTGAGAGCAACACATCTAGGTGAGGGGCAACATTGATTACAAAAAGAGTAGAAATATGATGAGCACGTAAAACTGGCTTTATTCCTTACTTGGTTTGCTGCCAGACCGACTATACAAAACTTGAAAAATTCAAATCAAGGTGCTCTATTCCTCGACTTTTGTATGTGTTGATCCTAAATACCACATAACTATTCTCTCCGTCTTTTGCAACAGACCTGATGTGTTGCTGTTTCTTTCTTTCTTTGAATAAAAGTAAAAGCAGTTTTTAAAAGGGTTTTGTTTCTTTCTTTCTAAAGACTCTAAAGAAAAAAATTAATAAACATTTCTTTTGCTTCTTTTGCCATGAAAATCGATAATCTTCGATTGATTATTTTCGTTTTTGTTTCAAATCGAACCGAGAAGCTGTTCAAAAAGTGATAAAGAAAATAAGAAAAGGTAAGAAAATCGAAGAAATCGAAGAAAGTTGTCTTGAAGCAAATATATATATATATATTTAATAATAAAATAGAATAAAATAAATTTTGAAAAAAAAAGTAAAGATAGTAAGCGTGTTTGCGGTTTGTTTTTGTTTTATTTCTTTTCACCCATTAATAAAGAAAGATGTATGGAATTGAGTAATTTTGATTTTGTTGATTGAGACAAGGTTTCAAAAGATGATTTAGCTTTGAAACAGGACACAATAGAAGCTTTTCTTGGAGCTAGGATTTAAAAGTCAGCCGCGGTCCATGGGGAGTTAGAGATTCTTAATACACACGGACTCAAACATGCACACAAAAAAATTAACACACACATACACGCGCACTCTCTCTCCTCCTGTCTCTCTCACTCACACTCAAATACTTACATGTATACAAACACACACACATAGGTATACACATATATAGAATTATGTGTACATTTATGTATACTATATCTAAAAATAATATACAGAGACAGAAACGCATACAATCATACACACACACACACACACACACACATATATATATATGTATGTATATATATATATAGGCATTTATATATTTAAATACACACATGTATATTATATGCTCAATAAATACACAAAAAATAATATATTTTGAAGTTATTAACTGTCGGACAAAGATCTTGGAGTTGTATTAGATGTAACTTTTAAATAATGACTAACCGAGTCTTCAGCTCTGACCAACACTATATAAACGTATTATATATAATATCAAATATTTTAAAAACTGCTCCAAAAAGAATTTTGTACGACCAAATGACGTTGGGAACAACGGTAACCGTTAGTTCACCGAAGCTAAGCCACGTAGAGCTGATTTAATTTGAAATACCGGCCTCCATACTAGGCCGGTCGGCGGTGTTTAAATGAGCTGTCGAATCCATTTTGAACTCGCTGCTCCTGCTACCCAGTCCACGCACTGATCAAACGTCCTCCAATAGAATTACTGGCGGAGTGGACTGCGTATATCAGAAAACCCTGAGATAGCGAAAACTTTATAGATAACAAAAAGACTGATCCAAACCCATATAGAAAGGGCAATAGGAAACGAGAAATCTTCACAACAATTACAAGAATTTTAAAAACCCTCTATATTCGTCTCAAATGGCTATATTCTATATTTCTGTTGTGGGAGACCGCGTGAGTTCGAATTCCCTCGTCACCAGTTGTTGTGGGGCTCACGTAGAGTGCCACACGGAATAAGTTGTAAAGTAGATCACTCAGGTTGGTAATTACGTGTCCTGTTGAGAGTGATAGAATATCCTCAGTAGAGCTCCCCCGAAGCAGTCTGTACAGCTGCTTATATTAAAAGCGGACGAGTCCACTATTAGGTAATTCCAGGTCTCACAATAATTTCATATCAAAATAGATTTATTTTTCTATTTAGTGTGTAACTAGTATATATTTTCCTTAAAACCAGTTTTTAAATGATTGAATCATTATTTGAATAATAATAATAAACAATAAGGGTTTGACATTTTTTCTAATATTTATATTTTTTCCGGTTTTTATTCTTATAAACTAAAGTCTGTTTATTTTCAATTTATGATTTACTTTGTGGAATATTCCCTCGGTGTACAAACAGCAATATGCAATTCATTTCCTAAAACCAGAAAAAAATAAAATTAAAATGTTTTGCCTAAACACCTAGACTCAAAAACAGCTATGTTCAGTGCAGACATTTTTTTTTCCCTAACTTCGTGCGACAACACTATACACTAATTCTTCTTTCTCTCTCTAAAAACAAAATAAAAACACAAGTGGGAACCTGACACTATAATATAAATTTATTCTTTGTCTGATATAATCTAAATATATGATATTATTTTAAAGAAAAAGAAATGATTTAAACAACAGTGATACTTATATTTCCAGTTACATCATTTTAGGATGTATATTATTGTATAATTCTATGATTAGATACGTCTTAGTTGCTTTGTTTTTTGTTATTTTCTGGTTCAGATTGATTTAAGTTGTTTGTACAAAAATTATTATAGAAACTATTAGTAAGATTTTAACGATCCTTATAAATAGACTAGTATGCCAGTGCCGTAAAAAATGATTGCAATAAAATTGTTAGCAAAAAAAAAGCATATTTGTATCGAGAATGGAAAAAGAATAATAAATACTATAATCATTTTTGAACGGCCTGAAAAAAAAATCAAATGTTTTCAGTGCGTGCCAGGATACATAAAAATACACATCGGTCATTAACAGGAATGATTTCTGTAAAGGTTCAATGTTATTAAATAATGGAATTCGAATTCAATAATTTCAAATTTATCATTTTTCTGCGATCATAAGAAAAAAAATTATGCAGCCCCAATAACTCAGTCGGTAAAGCATTAGACTTTAAAAATAAGAAAATGATAAAGGGAATCTTAGGGTCTGGTAATCAATTACATTTTTGTTTTTAATCTTCAGATAGTGACACGATACAAAAACCCAACTAAGGCACAAGGCCAGTTTTACGGGCTTACAATATACGCGTGCTTTTGTGATCACTGTTGCCTTTACCTAGAATCTAGGTCATAGATAAGTTACTTTCATAAAGTTGACGGGTCTCATTCTATTACCTAACAAACCCACGTGTGAACAAAAGAACGTTTATTAAAAAAAAAAAAAAAAAGAGTGATCTCGTAATTAAATGACCTTTAACGATTAATATGCCACCCGTAATCAGACAAACAAAAATCTAATCACCCAACTCGGTGATAGAAATATTTTAAAGAGTGTCAAGCTGAAGATAAAGATCAGTTACAAAACTACAGATAGATTTTCTGGAACAGCAGTGATTTTTTTTGTCAAATATAAACCGTAGTACCTTTCAATCTCACAGTTACAAGTTTTAGAAAAAACAATCTTCTCTACAATCACCCAGCATCACCTGCAGCATCATCGTTGGCTTTTATCTTGTTTTTTTCTTTATCTGCTTTTTTTCTAAATCAACAAACCAAATTTTTTAAAAAAGTTATGCAAAAAGATTTAGATATTTACTTCTTTAACCATTAAATCAAGTTTCAGATAAAATAAAAAGCAAATAGCGCAAAAATTAGTTTGTGTTATATTTACTTTTCTTTTAAAGGATACATTATAACCAATTTTTTTTTGCCTGCACAACATGATTAAAATACCCGATGCTTGGTAAATACAATGGGACACCTTTAAATCAATTCTAAGACGAATAGATAAAAACTCAATTTATTCAAGTAAGAGGTGTGTCAGAAGCTTTCCAAGACGGAGACATTTGGATATTTGGATCAGAATATCAACCAACGTGTTTAAAAAAGACATACTGTAGAGCAGCGTTCACTTCATTTTAAAGACGCCAGCTTTTTTTTACAAGAAAACGCAGCGTTGCTTCCTTATTGTTCTCATATGTTTACGTATCCGATAGTTCCCAACTATGAAAAAAATCAATGCGCCAGAGCAATCACAACATCAACCTGAACAGGCTCTGTGTGAGTATTTTTCTCTTCCTCAACCTCAAAGATGTGATCCAGAATATATTTTTTGAGGGTGAGAATGACATAAAAAGCTGCGGAGACGTAATTTTCTAGAAAATTGTTAAAGAAACCGAAAAAGTAAAAATGCAAATATAGACATTGAAAATAGCTGCGGCAGCGACGGTGGAGCTTTGGTAGAAGCTCGGGCTGTGAGATCGTGTTACGCGAGTTCAAATCCCAGTCAAAACCA
>JAUZSX010337418.1:0-10718 GCA_034780655.1 Idiosepius hallami
TTTTATATTCGGTGTTACCCTTCACCTAGATGAACTGCTCTCCCGAGCTAACGAGCCCCATCTGCCCGAGGCTGCTAGGGTGAAAGTAATGGACTTGACTGGGATTTGAACTCGCGTAACACGATCTCACAGCCCGAGCTTCTACTAATGCTCCACCGTCGCTGCCCAATATATGCATATATATATGTGTGTATCAATATATATATATCTGACGATCGCAAAAGCGTGAAATTGACAGTAACTAGCAGCCGCCATTTTTCCAGGTTTGGGATTTTACCTTTTATTTTTTATTTAACCATACACGCTCTAACACCGATATTGAGCACTCTAACTGTAAATTCAAGCAAGGACAGATCAACAGATTGATTCCTATCATCATCATTATATATATATATATATATATATATGGGCTGAGGAATTGTATTATAATTGGTCAAAACCATTGCCTTTCCCTTAAGTTGCATCAGGCAGATCGGACTCATTGACTTGGGAGATTAATTCTTCTAAAGTAAAGTGCAAAACCAATTAAAAAAAGCCCAGGTATATAATAGGCACGTAAAAATGGCCTTATGCCTAACTTGGGTAGATGCTTGACCAAGTAGATTATTTATATATTTTAATAATGAATTGGAGGTACTAAGGAATTTTGTAATATATATATATAGGATTAGATATCCTCTTTATAGTTAAGAAAAATAGGTGTAGGCGATAATCAGCAAGAACAGCACTTAATATTGTTGTAAAGGTGATGATCCAGATGGTGATAAGTATAGACCTCATAGCTCAGTGGGTAGAGCATCAGATATTTGATATAAAAAATAATGAATGCAATCTCAAAGTTTAAGGTTCAATCCCTTATATGAGCCACATGTATTTGCTTTTAATCTTTAGAACATGACACGATACATAGTATACTTGGTTGAGCCCTTAACCAAGTTAGGCACAAGGCCAGTTTTACATGCTCATTATATCCCTAGCCTCTTGTAATCAGTTTTCTCATTGAGTTGACAAGTCGCACCTATATGGGTTTTTAGAATCAGTGTTAGATGAGTTAATCTCCAGAGCTAACTTGCTTCATCTGCTAGAGGCAACTCAAAGTGAATGTCAGGGTTTTTGACTGTGATTGAATTATTTTAAGTGATGTAATGGAATAACCCAACACCCCTTTCATAGAATTAAAGACTGTGTATAAATGCAGCCTCTGACTTGAGTGAGGCAGAAGACAGAAAAAAAGAAAAGAGAAGAAAGAAAAAGTGAAAAAATATTAAGAGACTCTTAGTCACATGTATACCCCTTATAAATAAACCCTTGTATCAAACCCTAACCAAGTGTTCTTGATGTATTCCTTACTAAAGTAATATATCAATAAGAGAGTTTCTATTTTAAGGAAAACCTGAATAATGTTTTTCTTTATGATCAGAATTAAGGTGTGTACAATCATGTTAGGAGTAATTTGGTACAAAGATAAGTTGCAATTAATTTTGAAGTATTTATAGTTTTTCTCTTAATTGATAAGGCAAAATGCATTTACTACTGATAAATTGATGAGGATTTTAAAGCTTATAACTATTATCATTATTAATTTTATTATTAATTCTTTGTTCACAGAATTCATTGCAGTTTTCTCTTAAGGAGACCAATAATTCAATATTCTCTCCGAAATAAACTCTTATCTAAATTTAGTTCTATTTCATAAAATATTAATTCTTCGTACAATTATAACTTTTTATAATTTTCTTTTCTTTCCCCCAACCTAGTATAATTGATGTATGATGGACTCTTCACTGATTTGGACATATGAGGGTCATCAAACTATGTATAACTGCCAGACTACCACACAAGCATATGGTTATAGCAATAAAGGGTTGTGTAGCACCATTCCAAGAAGTGTTTCTTGGAACTGCTGTTAACACATAGTCGGTGTAAGTGTTTACCACAAACTACAATGTAATTGATATATATATATATATATATATATATATTGCTTAAACAATATTTAATTATTGATTTAAAGATAATCTATTATAAAGCTAATAGCAGAAATAGTTTTCAAGAAACTTGTTTTTAAGAATGTTTAACATAAGTATATTTACAAACATTTCAATTAAGAAGAATGGTTTCTTATTGTGGCAATTATTATAGACTTTATTAAGGATTGATAGATATTTCTTAGAAACAGTGAGTAAAACTCTTTAATGTAAAAGAAGGCAAAAACTAGTCATGAATTGCTTTTACAATTCTATTCATTGAGGGCTTACTGAAAACAAAAATGCCTGACTGCAAAATCAAATCATCTTCTATACAAATAAAATATACTATAAGAATATAAAAATGCATTACAGCACGTGGAGGGCTTACAGGAAAAAAACCCAAAAAAAGCCTAACATCAAAAATAAATCACCATTTAAAAATAAAACCAACACTAAATTTAAAAAAAAAAAAGATAGATAAAAACAAAATGAATTACTTTATAATACATGAGGAAGGCAAAAGGTCAATTTGTTTGAAAGATTGTGAAACAAATAATGATAGGGATGAGGACAACAGTTTGAATAATGCTTGTAAAATTTATCATAACTTCTTTAAAGGGTTTTAAAAAAAAACTAACAAAATCTGAAAATAATGTTATTTTTTTTAACGATATATTATTTGTCAAATTTTGTTAGTCTTTATAAATAACTAACTTATTTGTTAGATATTGTTGTTTTCTTTGCTATCCAACACACAGACTTTTTGGTTTTCCTTCAGGACTTATTTTGGTCATTGTACTTTGATTAAAGAATAAAATGAATAAAACATTCCTGATAATCAGGATTAATAATAAAAAAATAAAGGTGAGAAATAAGAATTGGATTCTCTAAAAAATTTTGAGCCAAACTAGAATTAAAATAATTCTTTTTTTTTCTAGCAAATCAAATGAAATAAAAATTTCTTATTTTGTTATCCAAAGAATGGGCCAAAATATCGTTGTGTGTCTTTTTTTGACTTTTGTTGCCAGGGCTGACATTAAATTTACTTAGTGAGCAACAACCCAAGTTTGGCACAAGGCCATTCTTACGTGCTCATACCTAGGCTTTTTAGATTCAATGTTACCCTTCACCTAAATGTGCTGCTTAGGACGGATATATCAGCTCCTTAGGATTAGGTCATTTTTCAGATTTTTCTTTTCGATATAATGATAAGCAATTTCTAAAGATATCAACACTGAAGCAAGTAGTTTCTTAGAGTGAGACCCTTGACTTTTGGAACCCAAGAATAAAAATATGGATATTTCCAAAAGATACAAAGAACAAAGGAAATGTGTACAAAAAGTAGGATTATTGATTAAGGAGAAATTTGAATAAGCTAAATTCTAAAGAGTTAAAAGAATGAGATATATATTCAGGTAAACAAACATACACATCACAGAACATCAGCATTGATTTTTATTTACTTATGTAAAATTAACAAAATTCTAAAAAAATAAGTTAGTGAAAAAAAAAAAAAATCTTATTTTATTCTTGATTTTTTTTCTTTTTTATAAATTTGTACTAAGAATAAAATGCTTTTTTGGTAGAAATTGACAGAAAAATGCATTCTCATGAGAAGTTTCAACATTATTTTCTGTTCATTTTATTGATATTTCTATATGAGTTTTTACACTAATTACTGAAGCTGTGAGAGTGACATCAAGTCCTCTCATGAACCTCCAGCAAGCCTGACTCCATTCCAGTCAAAGACTGTAGGATGCCACATCTTGG
This sequence comes from Idiosepius hallami, assembly GCA_034780655.1. NCBI lineage: Eukaryota > Metazoa > Mollusca > Cephalopoda > Idiosepiidae > Idiosepius > Idiosepius hallami. Next base: position 3,741 of record JAUZSX010337418.1, read on the forward strand.
ATTTTCACTCCTTCATATCTAGTATTGGGTGGGGTAAAAAAAAAAAATAAGGAGGCATTACTTTTGGAACAACTGTCATAATATTGTTGTAAACAATGAAATGATAAGAATTGACTTTAACATTGGTTGTGAGGTTTTAATGTTCAGTTTGAAAAAAAAGGCATGAAATTCCTTTTGTGGTTTAATGGGTCTATTAATATTTTTAATGGGTCTAATAAAGGTGTGAATCCCCACATTCTCCCCAACTATGGATTAAATAGGGCATCCTATGTTACTTATAAAAACTAAACCTTGCAGGGACAATAGAACATTAGTAAAAAATTGTTATTGGCATTAAATGGCAATAAACCTAAAAAGGTTGATAAACTGTAAAACATAAACAAGCAAAGAAACAAACAAAACAACAGGTTACTTAAGTCAATTTTTAAATCAGAATTATAAAATTATTCTTTATTATCAAAGATACTTAAATCTAAAAAAGAAAAAAAAGTATTAAAAAATAATCAAAACAGTCATGTGACTTATTAGTAATATATTAGTATAAGATATTGTATTAATATCTAAGCTTAGAAAACTTAGTCAAACTTGCTATAAGTATTTGAAATAGTTAAAAAGAATAAGATTAACTTAGATTTGGTTTATAGAATTTAACAGCACATAAACACCCTCTGATTAATTTCATATCTAAACCATCTTATATGAAAGATAGGTAAGCCTAGGGATTTGTACATAGATATCTTATAAACAATGATCTAATAATATTAATAGACCCATTAAAATATTAACAGAACCATTAAACCACAAAAGGAATTTCATGCCTTTTGTTTTCAAACTGAACATTAAAACCTCACAACCAATGTTGAAGTCAACTCATATCATTTCATTGTTTACAAAAATATTATGACAGTCATTCCAAAAGTAATGCATTCTATATAGATTTGAGGGGATTGCAAGTTGGATTTTTATGATGTTTGAGCTTATGCATTCATGACCTGAAAGTTTCATCTTTTTGTTATAGATATTGACAGTGTGAGACTAAGAAAGAATAAAAGGGATTCTTTTATGGACATGTGTCAGAAGATGAGATGCAATTCATATCAACATTCACTGACTCCTGTTGAACAAAGCCAATGTCAGCACAGTTAGGAGATAAGTTCATCAATTTCAAAGTGGCAAAAGAGAGAGAAGAATTTAAACAGGTGCCAGACATGCAAATGGATTGCCTTATTCATTGCTGGCAAAACTGCAATAAAACTACTGATGACTATGTATAAAAATAAAAAAATTCTGGAGCACAAAGGTCACTCATCTTCAATCTAGTTTTAGTATCAATTGAACTTTTTGAGTTAAAAGTTATAAAATAGGAGGCATTAGTTTTGGAAACGAAAATCCTACATCAGTTTTCATTACATATATTTTTCTATTTATTATGACAACAATAATTTAATAATGTAAAAATACATACAAAATATTATCGTCACTTATAAAATCTTCATAAAAAATGAGTGTTTATGATGAAAAGAACTGATGCAAAACTCAGACAGAGCTCAAGAAATGTGTGTGAGTGTGTGTGTACTCATCTTTGTTCATAGTTTTTTTTCCCTATTTTTCTAGTTTAATCTGTAAAAAAAAACTCTGAAGGAAAAGATAGAGCAAAGGACCAGAAATAGCATAGCATTATCAAGCTGAATAAAATTCAATTCAGCAAAAAAAAATCAAAAAAATCTGCCAACTTTGAAAATTGAAAACATGAAACATTGTTTGTCTCTAAGAATGAAAAAAAAAGTAAAGACTCATAAGATTAAATAAGCCTTAATTTCTTAGCAACTCTTACATAAAATTCATTAATATTCTTATTTCAGTTTTACTTAAAAAAACAACCAAAAATTCTCATGATAATTATAAGAGAATAAATGTATCAAAATCAGATATCAAATAAAGATAACTATTCATCTTTGATGGTTGGTATATATATATACAGGGTGTCTAAAAAATGTACTCACATATATCTATTATTATTATAAAACTCTATCGACTAAGTTTGTCCTTATGTTTGCTTGGAAAAATTCACAATTCTCTCTGTTTCTCTCTCTCACTCTCACTTTCCCTCTCTAATTCTTCATAATAAAACGTCATAACAAAAACATAATTTTTTTTTCTATGACGTTTCTCGTGTCTAAAGTCGGATTTATCAAATGTTACTATGATTGTTCAACACTGATTGACCCAACGGGTCATGGGTTGTCTAGTTTAAAATAAAAATGTTTGAATGTTATGTCTACAAAAATGTGATTCATAGAATCAGACATTTCTTTCTTAACCCTTTTGACCCTAAAGGGCCGATATAACGGCCTTAGTGAATTGAGGCAAAAAAAGACACATGGATATTTTGACCTTTACATGGTCTTTAGAACAACTCCGAGGAACTTGTTGGTTATTTTGCTTGGTTAGGGTCCAAAGGTTAAGGCCAAAATATTGGTGTGTTAGGGTCTTCTTTTGCCTTAGATTGCCAGGGCTGATATATTGATTTCTTAGGGTTCAAAGGATTAATGACCTAAAATTTTATTTTATTCTGAAGAATTAAAGTAAATTATTGTTTTAAAAATTTCTGTGACAAAATTATTCAAAAAATTTAGAGAATTTCATTGTTGATATTATTTGTTTCTTTTGTATTGTTTTTTTTGTTTTTTTGTTAGAAATTTTTTTTTTTTTTAAATGAAAAAGCAAACAGATTTTAGTATTGTTAATCAAAAAGAAGCATTTTTATAAATTATTATTGTGGAGGGAGATCGACATGGCCCAGTGGACAGGCAACCAGACTTTGAAATCATAGTATGTGGCTTTGAATCCAATTTGTTCCGTCTATGGTCACATGTCGACTATTACCCTTTAGAAAGGTATGAATCCTCATCTTCCTTCCAGCTATGGGTTAAATAGTGCAACTTGTGTTATTAAAAAAAAACTGTGTGTATAAAAATAACTTTTATCATAAATGTTCTTGGCATTAAAATGACCTAAAAAGGTTGATATGCCATTGATAAATGAATAAGTTACAAGTGAACTTATATGATGCATAGATAATGATAATTAATTAATTGTAAAATGGCAAAGTAATTTCATGGCATTTCTTATAGTTTTGTTGTATTTATGTATTTATCCTTTTTTATATTTTGGTAATTAAATTATTCATTAAAGAAGTCTCTTAGATTAAATCCATTATTAGTAACAACTTGGATTTTAGGATCATAATAATCAAGTTTAAATCTTATAACTCCTATTCACTTTCATTTAAAAACAAAGGTTTTTTAACTTTAGTCCACATAACAGATACACAAGAGTTTTGTCAACTTTAAAAGTTTGTATTTACATAGCAAGTATATTCCAACTGGCATTATATTTTATATTCAAAGCATTCAACACTATAGTAGTTAAACATTAGACTTTGAAGAAATCATAATACATCTTTTGATATACACTTAAAAATAATAACTTAATAGAAAGCATTATTTGTTTCTCTTCTCCCTGTGAATATAGTATTTGATACTATTTAATAGAACTATTATTGTTTTTGTAAGAACTTGTTAACAAAAAGGACTGCATTTCGAGAAAATTGGTTTGGATTCTAGAATTGAATTTTAAATTATCACAAGTGTATTTATAATAAATTATAATAAGTGTCATTATTATAAATTATCATTGTATAATAATAATAAAAAGTAATTATCATAAATTATCATAATTACCATAAGTGAAATGATTCCATTCAATAATCTAAAGTCAATCTTAAATATAAAAAAAATTGTCAAAATTTAAAAAAAAAAAAAAAAGTAATCAATTGTCATGGTTTTAATTAAATTTCGTACTAAAAAGGATTTTTATGTGTTAAAAATCTTTATGAAAACTCAAAAGCATATTTCACCTTTTTATAGCTTATAAAATCCTAGAATTAAAATATATATATATATATATATGTGTGTGTGTGTGAATGAATGAACTGCATTTATTTTTTTATAAATTATCATGGATAGGTAGATTGGAAATTTCCGTATAGATCTATTTCATTCTTATTAGAAATCATCAGTGCAACTCCTCCAACTTGAACTTTCAACCTCAATGATTGAAGAAAAGTTGAATAAGTTGCACTGATTTTCAAAATAGAAACAACTTTTTTTTTTTTTTAATTTGAGTTGTAATTAGTCAAACATTGCTTTTTGTTAAAATGTGATTTTTAAATGATTTTTTATTTTAGAATCTTGGTTCTATACATTAAGACAAATGTTAACACTGAGGAGAAGATTTATTGATGAAGAGAGACAAATTGAAATCTACTTTTTGTTTCTCTTGTATTTTGAAACTTTCTAAATGTAAATATATATTGTATTTGTTTTACTGTTGTATTTTAGAGGAAAAAAACTTGACATGAAAAGCCCCAAAATTTGATGTTTACTTTTGTTTCTTTTTAACCAGTTTGTTTCACTCATTTTTTAGAATATTGTCAAACTGAGTCTGGTCAAGTCATATTGAAGACATCTGTTCCCGCTAGATCACCAAAGTTAAGCAATGTAGAGCTTGTTCAGTACAAAGATGAGTGACCACTTAAGAACATCAGGTACTGTACTGGTCCTCCAGGTTAGAGGTTAGAATAGAGCTAACAACCCAATTCTGTTAAAAGAAAGAAAGTTAAAGGAACTAGATCACCAAAGTTAAGCAGTGTAGAGCCTGTTTATTACTAAGATGGGTGACCACTTAGGAATATCAGATACTGTACTGGTCCTCCAGGTTGGGGATTAGAATAGAGCTAACAACCTGATTCTGCAAAAAAATAGAAAGTTACAGAAACTGCAACGACTCCAGATGCCGTTGCGGCCCTATGTTCCCCACTTGGGAATCAAAAGGCTTTAACAAAAAATAAATAAATCTTTTGAATTATAAACTTAAACAAAATTACAGACTGATTTTCAATTTGTAATTTTCTTGAATCTTGTTTTTTAACAAATTCAATTTTAAGCCCTTTTTTTTTTTCAGTATAAAATTCTATTCGAATGGAAATTTGTTTTTGTAATTATTGTAATTAATTAATAAGAAATCTTAAAATTATTTAATCTTTGATTATAATAAAAACAGAAATTTCAAACTAAAATAAGCAATTTTTATGAGTTCAAATTTTAGACCTTAGTTTTCATAATTATTGTTATTAGTAAAAATTTATAAGATTTAGTTTTTTTATAAAAAAGCAGCTTTCAATGTGAATAACCAGTCTTGTATGAGTTCAAATCTCATACATTAATTTTAACACAACACTCACACATGCTTCCATAAATACTTTTGTAAAACCTTTTTTTTCTCTCAAACAGTGGTAAAAAACAACATATTATTATTAATGTTGTTTAATGATATATAAGTATAATTATTATTGTAATTATTATTTAATTACTTTATATCTGCTCATAGAATTATCATGTGTGTAATTATTATTAGTGTTTATATTGTTAATGTTATAATTATGATAAACAATTTCTGTAGGTCTATTAGAATGATTACTAGTCTAATTATTATTAGTGTTTATAATAATAATATTATTATTATTCAATTTCTGTATATTTGCTCATAAACAACCACAAAAATCAAATTAAGGTAAAGAGTTGTCACTGCTTATAATGTTTTTTATTTATGATAAGCTTAAAGAAAATGAGTGAAAAATAAAAATGCTGAAAGAAAAACAAACTTTTTTTTTGCTTCGATTTTGGGTTTTTTTATCTTGATTTTTCTTTTCTCTTTTGTCTGGCATTAAATATCTTATCAAGCTGTTGTATTCTATCGAAAATTCATGATTCAGTCTTTTTTCAAGTAGTCTTTGTTTACTTACCACCACCACCACCACCAGCAGCCTTTTTTCTTTTCTTTCAGATAGTCATTAAATAGACAAAAAAATAAAAATCACAAATTAATGATCAGTGGCTTAGTGGGGGGGGGGGCAGTCTGGCTCGGACAGCACATTCTAGTGAGGGTGTAATTTTGAAGGAGTAGAGAGAGAGAAAAAAAAGAGCCTATTCATTTAAGTTAACAGGTTTTTTGGGTTTTTTTATTAGATTTATAGTTTTTTGTTTTTTTTCTTGAACAGTCCAGAGTGGGGGGGGGACCAGACGATCCATTCTAGTGAGGGTGGTATTTTGAAGGGGTAGAATAGAATAAAGATTTTTTTTAAAAGAGCAACTTAATTCATTTAGATAATTTATTTTTAATAATTTGAGGTATACATTTTTTTGTTTTAAAAAAACACAACTTTGTTTTTTCTTGCAATATATATATATATATATAAAATATGAAATGCATTTGCTAGTATTTTTTAAAATTTTGTTTATTTTTTAATAATTGCTCCCTCTAAAAGTAAACAATCTATTTTGGAACTGACTGTGCCATGGATGACGAAAAATCTGCTGGTTAACGCACACTATGTAATATAACTAAACTGGTTTGATCCATGATTGTTTCTCTTGTATCAATTGTATGTTGTCATTTTCAGCTTTGCTTAGAGACCCATAACTTGGTTTTAAAAAACAATCACAGCCTCACTTTAGAATTTTGGATCAGTTCTTGGACACAAACAGATCGATTTTTTTACAAGTATTATTTGGACTATTATCCTCATCCTTATTTTTATTTGTCTTACTACGTTTTAACCGAATGAACATTCATTCTTTGTCAGTTATTATAAAGTTATTCTTTTTTTTTTCACTAAAAAGAAAAGAAAAGGAAAGGAAAGAAAAGGAAAGGAAAGAAAAGGAAATTCCTGATAAAACAAATAATCCATTAGAAATAGAATATACAAGAAGAACATAAACACACATTACAGCTTGTAAAGGGCTTCAAATGTAATGCCTGATGAAAAAAACACACACATATATATATATATATATATATATATATATATATATATATATATATATATATATATCATATCATATATTATTATTTTAT
>JAUZSX010337429.1:0-10718 GCA_034780655.1 Idiosepius hallami
GTTCACTCATAGTTGCCCATTGACTAGACATTCTACCCTTATCTTTGGATAAAAATGTTGACTCGCACACAGAGGGGGACCATGCATGCGCGGCTTGTTATTTTATAATAAAACTATTAATATAGAAATGAAAGATATTTATGAATAATCTGATTTGAATATTTTAGATTTCTACTTACCACTAGGCCTACATATCGGTACTTTCGCCATTGACATGTACCTACACATTTATTTACATTGAATGATTTACCAAATGATTTCATTGTTGACCAGACTCTGTAGCATCCAAGATTGTCTATAAAAATAATATTAATTGATCATAAAATAGAATTTAAGCTTTTAACAACAATAATTTCAATATTTCTGCAATGATATTAGATTCTACCAATAATTTTTTTTTTCTGCAGAAAACTTTACTGATTGTGTTTGTTCGGATAAATAGTTTAATTTTTTTTAAAATAGTATTTTAAGAAAACTCAGTTTAAGTAAAATAACTTAATTTTCCATTTAATGATCCGAAATGGTTAGTTTTTTTCTGAAAATTCAACTCAAACTATCAAATATGTCTTTTAAAATCAAACAAATAGTTTTAAAATATTTTTTAATATTTTATCAAAAACAAAAATTATTTTTTAAAGAAAATCAATTTTATTGAGGAAACGTGTTTAGGAAAAAATTATATAAAATTATTTAGGCTTTTACAAAAAAAAATATTTTTTTGTTTTTCTAAAGGTAATTTCTTATATTATTGCACAATAAATTCATGTTTTATATTATTTTGCTTAATTCAAAGAAAAACTGAAATCTTTTTAGTTTTATTTCCAATTCTAACAAAAATTACTTTTACATCTATTGTCTTTTAGTGGTTTTTAATAGTGTATTTACTTAGTATAGATACCCTGTAAAGAAATAAAAAAAAAATGTTTACTTATTGATTCTTATTTTTAATAATTCAAGCAAGTAAAATGATTATTTTCAACTTAATTAGAATATTTTGCATAGCTGTTCATTGATAAAAAGAATATGACTAAGTTTTTATGCTTTAGATTTGTTTAGAAAGCTTTTTGTTTTAAATGGAGGCTTGTTTACTTAAAATCCTAACAAAGAAACAATTTTTAATTAACAATAAAAGAATAAACAAAGTCTAAAATAGTAATTGCAAAACATTTTCTTAACGTTTCAACTTCTATTTTAACATTTTTGTGGGGAACAAAATGAGACAAATTTTATAATAATTACAGGTTAAAATTTAAGATGCCTGTTGAATCATATTGTACATAAATCCTATCATAGTTATAAAACATAAAACCAAGTAAAACAATTATAAAATTAAAAAGAAAAATTTAAATAATTGTTGTGGGGGTTATCTCCCCTTTTGATTACCGAACCTTAGACTTGCCCAATGGGCATATAAACAATCACCTATGACGAGAAGGCAGCGACTGGCTAACCGGGTGTCAGTCGATTACTCTACCTACCACTAACCACTTTCTGTATTACTAACTCCCTCTGTTATAAACTCTCTATCTACCTATCACCTTGTCGTTTTTTTCCATCATTGATTGCTAGCCACTCGGCAACCACAACAATAATTAAACTTTTTTTTAAATGCTTAAAAAAAGGATATTATCCTTAATTTCAGACTTTAGTTCTCATCTTGGTAGTTTTTGAGAATGATTTTCTTACTAGGTTTCGGCCAAATTCACCTCATATCACCTTCAGGTGTTTCTTAACCGTAACCCCAGATAGGGATTACAGTGATTACTGAGGATTCAATGACGAGACCCAGCATCCCTCTCTAGGGTTACGGTTAAGAAACACCTGAAGACGGCCTGAGGGAGACAAGGCTGAAACGTAGTGTAGAAACATCAAAAACCTACCAAGATGAGGACAAAAGTCGAAATAATAAAATTAATTCCTAAATAGGCCAAGTTGCTTATTTTAACTTTTACCCATCTCTTATCAGAACTATTAGCTACTGTGTTATCCTTATCTTGCTATCTACTATATAAGTCAATTCATACTAGGCTAATAGTTAAATACTGATCTTACTATGGCTACTCCTACTACTAATAAAAATGATAAGAAAATCTTCATTAGGTGTTATATTACATTGATATTAACCATGAAGTTGGAGCATTGGTAAAAGCTTGGGCTCTGGAATTGTAGTACGCAAGTTCAAATCCAAGTCAAAACCATTGCATTCACCTTTAGCTGCCTCGGGCAGATGGGGCTCGTTTACTCGGGAGAGCAGCTCATCTAGGTGAAGGGTAACACCGAATGTAAAAATCCCGGGTAAGAGCACGTAAAAGTGGCCTTGTGTCAAACTTGGGTTGGTGCTCACCAAGTAAATATAATATCTGAAAATGCAAATTTTGTCCAGTTTATCATATTTTTACCATGAGCTCCTTTTTAAGGGTGTCATTCGTTAAAAAAAAGAAAGAAAAAAATAAAGGAAAAGGGTTGAGAAACACTGTGTTAGGGTTAGGGTTAAATGATAAATCCAGAGTTATAGTTTACACTGATTTACCTCCTTTTGGATGTGGAAATTTCTGTATATTCTGACATCATCTTTAGACCTGGGAGGAGGAGTAGTAGTAGTAGTAGTAGTAGGAAGAGGAGGAGGCATCAAGACATTCTACAATAAAGACAAGTAACAGTCAATATTGGTTAACAACAGAAAAGCTTTGAAAGTTGAGCTAAGAAGAATGTTTAGGATTATTGATGTTATTTAAAATCTTGTCCTCCATACTTGGTCAGTGAATCAAAAATATACAAAAAAACAAACAAACAATAAAATCAAAAACAAATGGCAGAAAAATACATTTAAAAAACATGCTTTTGTTGGGTAATTTCAATTTTGTATTTCATTTTAAAATCTTGAAAAATGGCGAACCAGTTTTTTGATATTTTGGGCACAATAAGAAAAAAGTAATTAAATATTTTGTGGCCCAAATTAGGAAGATGTGAAGCAATTGAATATTGGTAGACAGAACCGACCAGCAATCTACTAAAAGAGAAAAATTTTTCAGGATTTCATTTTTTTTTATTTTTTTATTTCATCCATTATAGACAAAGAATCTGGTTTACAGATAGGTAGACCTAATTTCACAAGAAAACTCTAAGTTACTTTTTTTATTTCCGTACTTGTAAATAAAACTTAAACCAATAGAAGTTTGTATGTGTATTGTTAACGGTGGGAGGGCTAGATGATGATAATAATAATAATAATAATAATTGAAAATAGAATAGAATTTTTGCAATATGCTAATTGGCCTCGCCTAATCAAAAGGGTTCTTAAGAGTCTGTATCTCTATAAATTCAGTCTTAGTGTCTTTTAGTGCTTACAGAGGGTGAACCAGAGACTGATCAGCTCAGGTCAGGTCAGTGTGGTGAAGGGAGTATGATGTTGCGAGACTCGAAACTCCCTAATGATCCACGCACATAAACATCACTGACGACACTCTAGCGCCCTTAAGTAGGTGCGTATGTTTTAACTTATTTGAAACTTGTTATTTCATCAAATTAGGCTTGGAATCTATTTTGAAAAAAATTTGAATCAAGAAATGTTTGTTTTTCAAAGTAATTAATTAAAAAGAAAACAAAGTGAAGAAAAAAAAAAAAAATTTTAATAGTAGTAGTTATTATTGTTCTTATCATCGTCATCATCATCATCATCATACCAGTATTGTATCTAAAAAAATGAAGGGAACAATTATAAACCAATATAGATTTCAAAGAAAAAAAAAGAAAATATATAAAAATAATTCAATTAGCTCAACAAATGAGTATCAGTTCATTCAAAAAGAATCCAATATTTTATTACTCAGATGTACTTTAAACTTTTACTTTAGACTGTACTTATCACCGATCTTGGCTGAGATCCTAATATCCGTTATGTATAATGAAACATCTGTTCATCCAAGTGATCAGCAAATATCATTTCTACAGATTACCAAACATTGTATGCCAAAAGTGATCACATTCAGAAATATGGCCACAAAACAGAGTAGAAGCATTCCATCCAACCATGGCTAAGTTCCATTATTTTCTGTAATTTGGACTTGGTAAAAGTAAACAAGATGAATTTCTCATCCTAAGATTAAGCTTTATATTTCTTAGTTGTGTAGCATATTTAACTTTATAATCATTTAATAAAATAATTTTTTTTCTAAAATAATGTTCTTTTTAAATAAATTGGCAAAAAATAATTGTTAATAATTAACATAATATATCTGGAGGAGAAGAGATAGATGGCTATTCCAGCAAAAGTAATTATAAAAAAAAAGCAAACTATTATTGAAATAGTTTATTACAACTCTAAAGTATTTACCACAAAGCCATGTATTTTCCTAGAACCTTTTCCCCACCCTCACAAAAAAAAAAAAAAAAGGTTTAAAAATCAAAAAATAATTTTTTTTAATTGTCTTCAAATTTTTATTTTTTTCAGTTGGATGAGGGTTTTCTTTTTAAGGTGCAGTGATTGAAATAAAATGGAAAAGGTTAATAAAAAAAATATTACAGAATTGTAAATTAAACAAAATATAATAAATATTAAAAAATGAATGATTGTGCAACGTTATTTTCTTTAATGACAAATCTATATTAAAAATGTTTCAAACATTAAAGAATTTTAAATATTTTTCTTTCGTAATTTAATTAGAACAGAAAAAAATGGACTTATAATTTTCCCAAGGATATTGATCTAAGTGATAGTATATCTTGGTGGATATCTAATCTTGTATTTGAAGATTTCAAAAGTTATTACGTCTAAACTACAAACACTTCAAAATTTGAGTTAATATTTCTATTTATTGTTAAGAATAAATTTAACAAAACATAAATGATTGGTTAACAAACAAAACATCCAGACAGAAATTTCCGGATTCTAATTTGAAAAATTCCAAGTAGGAATATTTAACTTTTGATAAAAATGAATTCAAAACATGTTCATTAGACTTTCATAAAAAAAAATTCAATTTAAAAAAAAGTTAAAGAACTCAAATGACAATTTCTTTGACAATTCTAATAATTCATTTATTATTCTTAAAAACTTGGGTATTTAAAAAAAAGATGGCTTAACTTACCATTAAAACCTTCCATACTTATAAAAGTCATATTTTTATGTTAAGTAAACAATATAAAAAAATGAACTTGAAAAGTAAGATTAAGTATATAATTACCTCAAGTTTGACAATAGCCTAAACATCAGCATATGACATATATGTATACACACTCTTTATATATTGTGAAGTCAATTCAGTCCTATCATCAATAGGAATATGAATATCCAGAACAAATACTTGTTGGACGGGTTCTTATTCCCATGTTTAAAAATAGAGATGTGGTTATAAGAAGAGGAGAAGCATAATTAAAATTATTCTGCAAAGAATTTCTAAAAAATTCTGATCAATCTTTACATCAGTTGTAATTCACAGAGAAAGTGAAAATAAGAAAAATAAAACCAGAAATCTTTTTTTAAAAAGATTAAGTTTGTTTGTGGAAAGAAATTTTGACAGATCAATAAGAAAGCAGACATATTTGAGGGACAGTCTTTATTCTTGTCACCTTGAAGATAAGAAATTCAGATTTGAAATAAAAACTCATTAAAAAGACTCAATGGTGCATACAAATTGAAATGAAAGAAAAAAAATAACTACAAAAATTAGGAGTCTATTTTGAAGACTGCTTATTATAATGGAGGATGTTTGTTAAATAATTTTTTTTTAAAATTGATTGGATACAAATCATGAACCAGAAATCATGAAGATAAAATTTTAGGATGTGAAACCATTTAGTTTAAAAAAAAATGACTGACCAAAAATCAAGGACAATAGAGAAATGGTAATTAAATTTAATGAAAGGTCAAAGGCCAAGATTTTAGAGTGTGTAATTATTTGGTAATAAAAAGTGATTTGAACCACAACTGAAAAAGAATGGAAGTTAAATTTATTGTATTGAAAGATAAAAAAAATTAAAGATTCTGAAAGATTTTTAATTTAAGGTCTGTAACGTTTGCTAACATTAAGTTAAAAAAATAAAATGAAACTATTTGGAAAAGTTTGTTTAGATTTTTAACTAGAAAATAGAAAATAAAATTAATTGAAATAAATTTTTTTTTTATTGTTTATTTTTTAAGAAGTTTGAAAAAGTGGATGATATTCACTTTATAGATTTTAATAATCTCTCGTGAAGAAATAACCCCAAAATTGTCAAAAGGGGCTAAAAATTCAACGTAATAAAAACATATTTACATGAATAAATGTAAATTTTTTCTTTGGGGTGATGAAAGTATTCTATGTTGGGGTGATGAATTGTCCACATGATGAAAAAACAATGTGATGAAAAGTCTAGTGATGAATAGACCATGATGAGTTGTCGGGTGATGAGAAGTCAGTAAACCATACAAGTCAACCACATCATTATTTTATATTTGTATTTAATGGTATACAGAAAAAAGCATTTTTAAATAAGGCTTTGATATTTACAGATACAAAATTTTAACTTAGTTGGGGTGACACCTCTAATACAGTCTGATAGACTACAACATCACTTCTAAGTAGGCAGGATATGCTTACAAAGCCAGTTTGCAGATGGGATCCTGTCTAGTGATGGTCATAACCATTTTGCCCTTACAGATGGGTGGTAGCTCCACTCAACTGCCATATCTATGCATTTAATGAAATATACTTATTGTTACACTGTTCAAACATTCTCATTATTTATTCCTACACAACGTTTTTTCTACACAACAAACTTACATTATCATCTTTATCATAACAAAAGTGAAAACAAGAAGCCTTATAAGCCTATAATGAGGGATAGGAAAAAAAAACTAACATTAATAAACATTTATTTCCAAATTATAAATAGAAAAATAAAATTACTTGATACAATTCATAAGCATGCATGACAGATTATGCAAAGTGATAGTTCATTGCTGCTTATATCAGAAAGAAAGAAATACAAGAGTTATATATTTGAATAGACACATGCTGTGCAACAGTGTTGGCTCAGTTTCAGACTCTCAGCTTGGAAATCAATGAGCCATTAAAGTAGAAGATTGCTTCTTAAACAACTCTAAATCCAAACAATTTGGTGTTTGAACGAACAATTTAGGAAAAAAAAAGGCTTTGAATACACAAAGCAGAAAAAAAAAGGTTATGTGAATGAGTGCCAAGGAAAACCAAAGATGGTCTTTAATACCAATTGCCTCTTTAAACAAGTGTCTTGGATTGTTTTATGCAAGTTCTTTGTTTTGTTACAGTTGATTCTCTATTTTACAGCAACTTTAAGTCTATTTATAGACTTAAATTATTAAATAATTATAATTATTATTATTATTATTAAATAATTCTTATTTAAGTCTATTCATAGACTGTAAAAAAAAGCAACGATAGATATTTTTTTTTATAATTCATCTTTTACATCAGTTGTTATGATTAAATTACACCCAGGTATGACTGCCAATATTCAGAAAGAAGGTCTAGTAGTAGTAGAATCAGTTTGTGATATAAACATTCAAAATTAGCCTTTAATAACTAGGGATCAGACAAGCATATTCTTTAATAAATGGATATTATCATAGCCCTTAATAACTAGGGATCAGACAAGCATATTCTTTATTAAAAGAATATTCTTTATTATTCAAGCATATTCTTTATTAAAAGAATATTTTCACGGCCTTTAATAACTAGGGATCAGACAGGCATATTCTTTAATAAAAGGATATTATCATAACCCTTAATAACTAGGGATCAGACAAGCATATTCTTTATTAAAAGAATATTTTCACGGCCTTTAATAACTAGGGATCAGACAAGCATATTCTTTAATAAAAGGATATTATCATAGCCCTTAATAACTAGAGATCAGACAAGCGTATTCTTTATTAAAAGAATATTTTCACGGCCTTTAATAACTAGGGATCAGACGAGCATATTCTTTAATAAAAGGATATTATCATAGCCCTTAATAACTAGGGATCAGACAAGCATATTCTTTATTAAAAAAATATTTTCACGGCCTTAGTATTGATAAAACCACTTGACCTTCAAACCTTTGTTTTTTTTTGTCTAAACATTGTTTTTTATTATTGTTTTTGAATAACTGAACACAAATTTGTTTAGTATGAAATAAGCCACTAGAAAATGCCTGGGATTAAGGTTATTGATTCAGGATGCATTATAATTAACACTTTAATTGGCTGAGAGTTAGGCGTAAATTTGTAACGACACCAATTTAGTGATTACAGTTAGATTGGAGATTAGAGGTTGATGGGGAAATATTATGAAATAATCAGAAGGTTTGAAATAATTTCTTTTACAATAAAAATATATCTTGTAAATGGAAGAAGAGAGATAAGCCTTAATTAGAGTTTAGATAAAAACTAATTTACATCCTTAACATTAGTTTGGCTGTTTGAAAAAATAAATAAGGAAATAAAGACAGGAAATATTTGAAGCCAATAAATAGATATTGATGAAAAAATTAATTTGAATTAGAAAATTAACTCCCAACTTTAGTAGGAAGGTCCTAATAACCTATAATATTATAGATTTGTCAAGCCAACATTCTAAGACTAATACAAAATGATTAAATTGACATAATTTTAAAAAGTGTAGTTAAAAATTATATAATTGTAGATTATGCAAGACCTCAATGGCAGATGTGGCGGATGATGTCCACAGTGACACAACGACACTGAAGGCGGTTGAAGGCTGACACAGACGATGGCCTCCAGTCATCGTGGTTCTCTCTTTATGCCATTGGAACAAGATCCTCCTCTGCCAAGGGGCCGTGTGGTGACTGCAAGTTCATCAGTCTCCCCACGTTAAAAGACATCACACACAGGCGTCCTCCCGAAAGGGTCCACAGAACCAAGATGAAGGACAGTCATACTCGACCACGAGTGACCACCAATATTTTAAGCACCGATTCGCAAGAACCAGCTGAATCCCATCACTGCTCTCTGTTGCTCTTACCAGTGGCAGACTTCACTATGGCACTAGTTTTCCCCTTTTAACTTTCCTATTATATTACATAAGCAATATTACAGTGAAAATTATCTGTTTAACACAAAATGTCAATTTGATCTCAGCCACTCTAACAATTAATGTAAATAAGAATGCTAATGATTAGCATTATTCACTTAAGAGGCAATTAATTGAACAATTGCCCTTCATTGAATTGTTGTATTGTATAAAGAGTTAATTACAGAGCTTCTTTTTGTTTTAGCCACTTTAGATTTTACATTTTCAGTGTTTGGCCACATAAACTATGAAAAGAAGAGAAAGGGAAAGAACTTGTTTTGAGTATTTATTATTGTTTGATTTTAGAGCACAGTTTCAGAAATCATGCATTTTGCATTCTTCCTTCTTTCCTTCGTTTCCTCTTTTTTCTCTTCTTTCTTGCTTTTCTTCAGTTTTATCTTTATGGATGCAAACACAGCTATACACATTTTTTTTTTCTTGGGTTTTGTTTTTTTGTCCTTTGTTCAAATTTTCCTTTCTTTCATTCTTTTTTTTCTTTCTTAAATTCTTCCTTCTTTTTATCTATTTATCTGTCTGTCTGTCTATCTATCTATATGTCTACCTACCTATCTATCTATCTACCTATCTACCTACCTATCTATCTATCTATCTATCTATCTATCTATCTATCTATCTATCTGTCTGTCTGTCTGTCTGTCTGTCAGTCTAACTATATATCTATATTTTTTTCTTTCCACCTATCTATCTATCTATCTATCTATCTATCTATCTACCAATCTATCTATCCATCTATCTATCTATCTATCTATCTATCTATCTATCTATCTCCCTGTCAGCCTATCTATCTCTCTGTCACTTTATCTATCTATCTATCTATCTATCTATCTATCTATCTATCTTTCTTTCTTTCTTTCTTTCTTTCCACCTATCTACCTATCTATCTATTCATCTATCTATCTATTTACCTATCTATCTATCTACCTGCCTGTCAGAGTCAAGCACTTTGTCATGGTCTTATCTCAGATAATAGAAAACAGATGGAAACAGACAGGCATAAATAGATAGATGGATAGAGTGTGTGTGTGTGAGAGAGAATGAGAAGAGAGGGAGATGGAGAGAGAGAGAGAGAGAGAGAGAGAGAGAAGGAGTGAGAGATAGAATTATAGATAGATATGTATACATAAATACATGTATATATATACATAACCCTCCACTTTTTTGTACCCCACAGATGATGCTTGCTACCCGAATGAAGCCACCATGACTGCTTTTTTGGAGTTTTTTTTTTTTTTGAACGAATGACTAAAGTAACAATGTCACTTCCTTGTTTTGTTTTTTTTTTCTTTTTTAAAACTGAAATCTGATCTCTCAAAGCCAAATGACGATCTAAGAAATTAACTAACACGCATACATATGTAAATATACACAAACACAGACACACACACACACACACACGCACACACACAAACATGCACGCACTGACACAGACAAGCACGTTCATAAACACAGAGTTAAAAACTACACGACACACGCCAATGCCACTTGACTATTTCGCTTTATATGTACACGTACACACCAACGTATATAATTAGAGATAGTACTGTAATATTAGTGGTTTTGGTGGTAATTAATTGATTGAGTAGATACAAATATTAACTTTTAAAAGTTATTCTTTATTTTCTTAATTTTTACATTCTTCTTTGGTTTTCAGTGCCTGCTAGCAGC
>JAUZSX010337440.1:0-10717 GCA_034780655.1 Idiosepius hallami
AAAGCCCAGGTAAGAGCACGTAAAAATGGCCTTGTGCCAAACTTGGGAGTGCTCACCAAGTAAATATCATATCTACCACAAAATGGAGCATTGGTAAAAACTTGGGCTCTGGAATTGTATTATACGAGTTCAAATCTAAGTCAAAACCATTGCCTTTACCTTAAGTTAGGTGGTAAGGTGGCAATATCATGGAACATGTTTTAATTAGTGACAACTTTCCCATCTCACCGCTTTCTGTTTGTTTATCTTTAACGTTCACTGCAACATTCTCTCCATTTTCCTCCTGTCTCTGTCTCTCTTTCCCTCTCCTTATTCTTTTGCTATGCTCGCCACGTATTCTCTTCCTTATTTAACCAAAAATTTACAGACGCTTATTTAAAAACATTTTCTTTCAGACAATATGTAATATACAGCGAAGTTGGAGCATTGTTAAAATCTTGGGCTCTGGAATCGTAGTATTCGAGTTCAAATCCCAGTCAAAACCATTGCATTCACCTTAAAAATGGCCTTGTGCCAAATTTGGTGCTGCTCACCAAGTAAATATAATATAAGCCTTATCAATGAACATGGTAGATAATATTAAGCTTATTATTTTTTCCTACTTAATCATCACTTTGTTATAACTTCAAGAAATAGTTTTAGATTTTTCTTTTTTAATTTATTTCTCCTGCATTCTGCTTCGCTTTCTTTCTATTTGTTTTGCCCCTTTTTGTCGTAGTGAACTTATTCTGTTTTTTATATATTTTACAGATTTTATCTTTCCCTGATTCCGAAATAAATTACAATAGTAAATATCCTAT
Organism: Idiosepius hallami; assembly: GCA_034780655.1. Classification (NCBI taxonomy): domain Eukaryota; kingdom Metazoa; phylum Mollusca; class Cephalopoda; family Idiosepiidae; genus Idiosepius; species Idiosepius hallami. The sequence goes on from JAUZSX010337440.1 coordinate 801, forward strand.
TTAATAATCACTGGATGTTTTGGTTTTTGTTAATATCTGGATGAGGGTAAACTTTGTGTCCTGGCGAAGCTAAACCACTTTTGCGTCTTGGGCAGAGCAAGCACAGAGGGGTGAGAGGTATTTAAAGATTGGTTAAGTTGATTGATTGTTTGATTTAATAGCATATTTACATCTGAATGGTCATTTTTTTTTTAAAGCTCTGTTTTAACGATATAAATATTCTTCACTTTTCGGTGGGTCAATATGAATTTGGAGAACGTTTTTATTTTTATTTTGTTTTATTGTTCTTATTTGTTTTTTTTGTTTTTTTTATTCTATTTTTTTTTACTTTTATTTGTTTATTAATTTAAATAAATTTTTTTTTGTTCTTATTCGTTTATTTTCTTTTTTTGTTCTTATTTATTCATTTTCTTTTCTTTTTTTTATTTGTTTTTTGTTCTTATTTGTTTATTTATTTTCATTTTATAAAAATATATTTATATATTTATAGTGGAGATGAGGGGATGTCGAGTTTCGATATTTTGGAAAAGAGGTTTACTTCTTTCAGAGTAAAGAGGTTAGGTAAGGGACATGTGTGTGTCTGTATTGTATTAGTGATTATCAGAGCATTTGGATTGTGAGGAAAAGGAAAGATAATGTACAAAGGTGTAGGAATGATTAGCAATCAATTGACCCATAACGATTTTGGTTCACATCTGCCTTCGCTGACATTCCAACCAGACTTCAATTCAGTCTGAAATAATTTAGGCAATTACAACTTACCTCGTTATTTCTTCATGCAATGACATGGGATCAGCGGGATAGAATTTTACACGGAAGCACAGCACCATGGGATTTACGCCTATGAATTAAGAAAAAAAAATTAAGATAATATTAGATTATTGATTGAAAAAATCTCTGGTATACAAACCAAAAATAGTAAACTGCATGATTACAAGAGAGAGACTAAACCTGAACTCAAAAATCAGAAAAAATTTATAGAAAGAAAAAAGTAAATTAGTGAATGAAATATAAAATATTGACTTGCGCTGAGTAAAGATTTAATGTTATTTCTACAATAAGTTTTAAGTCAATTTTTGATAAGTTTTTTGGGGATTAAGGCAAGGACTTTGAATTACTAGATGGAAGAAAGTGAAGAAATTCAGGTGGCCTGAAGCTTGATAGGGTTAGGCTAAGTAGATATTACTTTGTAAGAAAAGGAACACAACTTTGGTGGTGATAGCTGGGGGTTTAATGTGCTAAGACATGATAAAAATTGTATTCATATCTTTATAAGAAAATGGTGCTTTTAATTTTTAAAAAAAACAACAAATTTGGTGGTATAGCTGGGGTTTAATGTGCGAAGATTAATACCCAAAACCAAAAATTAGATTCACATCTTTAAAAGAAATTGGAGCCTTTAATTTTAAAAATGGTGTAGAAAAATTTAGAAAATGCCTAATTTCCATAGCATATTACTGACAAAAATTTTTTTACTATTCTAAAAATTTTAGAAATAAACCCACTCTGAATTGATATATTTGTAAGCAACACAATGAATAAAAAATGAATCCTAACTATTAATTTTTGTAATGATGTAAAATTATTAATCCCATAAGGGCTGAAAATGTCACTTGAGTTGAGATAATTAAGGTTATGTAATCAAACTTTCCGTGAAAATTTTAATAATTCTTGGATTCAGAATGAATCAAATATGAAAAGGGTATGATTTGGTAATTGATGCAGGGAAGCAAAATCTGACCAGTCAAGTAAGATACAAAAGAAAAAACTCTGAGTGTCAAATTCCGTCTTCGGGTTGCTACAACAGTTTAGAATTGAATAAAAATAATTTTATGGACATTTGTTCATTTTAAAATTGAATAAAAATAATTTTATAGACATTTGTTCATTTTAGAATTAAATAAAAAATATTTTATGGGCATTTGTTCATTTTAAAATTGAATAAAAATAATTTTATAGACATTTGTTCATTTTAGACTTAAATAAAAAAAAAAAAAAATATTTTATAAACATTTGTTCATTTTAGAATTGAATAAAAATAATTTTATAGACATTTGTTCATTTTAGTCTTAAATAAAAAAAATATTTTATGGACATTTGTTCATTTTAGTCTTAAATAAAAAAAATATTTTATCAACATTTGTTCATTTCAGAATTAAATGAAAATTATTTTGAGGATATTTCTTATTTTTGAATTTACATTTGTAATTAATTTAAATAAAATGTATCTGTTATTTCATGCTGAGAACACCACACACAGAATTCAGGGATATGACTCTTTATTTAATTAAAAACACCCATGTTGTAAAATATTTTATAGTTAGAACATACAGCCAATTAATGAAACCACGTCTTGATTTCCTTCAAGAGAAAAGTTATAGTATTGATTGGTTATTGGAGACAAGCTACAACAGTCTGTTGCATTTATTTATGGACTACTGAATTTTGAATAAATATTCTGATTTTAAGACCTAGGACATTGTCACAAAGCTATGGGAGATTTTATTGAAGTTTTTGAGCAAGTAACATAGTTGAACAAACAAATAAAAAAATTACAGAATACAAAATACATTTATCATAAATATTAAATCAATTAGAAGATTTATTTAATAAAAAATATGACATAATGCAGCTTGTTTTCTGATCAAAGTTAAAAACTAATGGTCTATATAAAGTGTTTTATCACAGCTGAGGAAAAGGACGGATTATTGACCATAGTGGTGGTGAAAGTGGTGGTATTAGTAATAGTATTAGTAGTCGTTGTTTATCTAAAACAACGAGTGCCAAATGTAGAATCAATATTGCTTTCTTTGTAATAATTATTGATCTGCTATATTTGCAGTCATAGTATTAAACAAAAAATGCACAAAAAAGATTTAAAAAAAAAAAGTGGGCACAAAAAAGAAAAACAGAGAGAAAAACTTTTACACCAAAATTGAGGAAATACAGGAGAGTTAGATAAAAATAAAACTTAATAAAAATATTTTAAAAAGAAAAAATGAAATTCATGGAAAAACGGGGAGGGAGAAAACAACAAAAAAGAAGTGTAAAATAATTTGGTGGGGTGGTTAATTAAAGAGAAACAGAAAAAAAGATATCAAATAAAATATCTTAAAAAATAAAGAAAGAAAGAAAAGGAAAGAAATGATGAAGGGAAAAAAGAATTAAGAAAAAAAAAGAAAAATTTAAAAAAAAGGAAAAAATGATTTAAAAAACAACAAAATAAACAAAGTAAACAAAAAATAAAAGTAAGAAAGAAGAGAAAGAAAGAAAGAAAGAAAGAAAGAAAGAAAGAAAAGAAAGAGAAAGACAGAAAGAAAGAAAAAAAGAGGAAAAGGTTAAAAGGAAAAAAAATGAAGGAAAGAAGGAGGAAGGAAAAAGAAAAAAAGAAGAAGGAAGGAAAAAGAAAATAAAAACTAAAGAAAAAGAAAGAAGGAAAGAAAAAAGGAAAATGAAAGTAAAAAAGAAAAATAGGAAAAAAGGAAACAAAAAGAAAGAAAAACAGAAAGAAGGAAGGAAAAAGAAAAAAAGGAAGAAAAAAGAAAGAAGGAAGGAAGGAAGGAAAAGGAAGGAAGGAAAAACATGCAAAGAAAAGAATAAAAGAAAGAAAGAAGGGAAGAAAGAAAGAAGGAAAAAGAAAATAAAAATGATAGAAAGAAGTGAGGAAAGAAAGAAGGAAAAAGACAAGAAAAAGGAAAGAAAGAAAGAAAAAGAAAAGGAAAGAAGGAAGAAAAAGGAAATAAAGGAAGGAAGGAAAAGGAAGAAGAAAAGAAAGAAAAGACAGTAGGAAAAGGAAAGAAGGAAAAAAAGAAAGAAAAATAAAGAAAAGGTGAAGGAAGGAAGGAAGAAAAAGGAAAGAAAGGAAGGAAGGAAAAGGAATAAGAAAAGAAAGAAAATACACTTTGAAAAGGAAAGAAAGAAAGAAAAATAAGAAGAAAATGAATAGTCTTAAAAATACAGCTCCAAAAAACTCCTTAATTCCGGTCTGACTGGTTTGAATGTTTATCAAGAGTTTTTGTTTGAACTGTTGAAAATAGAGGAATAAAAATGGTTTGATCATTACTTTAAGCAAAGTATGATCTATCTAAAAATAAAACGAGTGCCAGTTGATCATGGGAAAAACTAAATGGAAAAAGAAGCCTTTAACAAAAACTCATGAGATGAGAAATGTCTTGCTTATAATGTTTGGTGGGAGGGCATTTTTAAATAAAGGTTATTTAATTAGTTTATATCATTGATGATGGTCTGAATTTATTAGATGAATCTGTATTATTACCTTTATTCAAGTTATTCAGACTTTTACTCTCATCTTCATTATCATCACAATATATATTGCTTGTCTAAATTTATTAGATGAATCTGGATTATTACCTTTATTCAAGTTATGGAACGACTTTGATTTGAACTTGCGTATTACAATTCCCAATTCCAATTGCTTATCCACTGTCCCAAGTGAACTGCTCCACAAGGAGATTTATGCCTTTCGCAAGGATGTAAACTCAATAAAGCCCTTCATCATCATCACTCGGCCTTGGCTGCCATTATAAATTTCACACCGAAACAGTTTCAAATGGCTTATAATGACATGGCCGCCAGTCCAATATCATAGTATTTTTATCCTGACACCATAACTAAATGGATTGCCAACCAAGGCTAAGAGAGACTCCATTCACCCTCATTGAAGAAAGACTACCTCGCACCAGATTCCAACCTGGTATTATTTTTTTTTTAAATATCTTGCATCACTATCTTGCATTCATACCTTTCCCAAGGGTATTAGTCACTTATGAATGCTAATGGAATGACTAAGATTCAAACTCGTGTACTATGATTCCAAAGTCCATCTGCCTACCCTCTAGGGCCAAATGGACTTCCCTCGAAGGCCTTAACACACTAATTTGAATTTGTGCATCATATGCACAAAGCTTAAGCTTATACTTTTAAGTCCTTATGGTTTATTCCAGTTCTAAATTGCAGGTTTCATAATTGTATTTTTTCTTGACTTGGGTTCTTGTACTTGAGCAGCAAAGGTGGAGTAATAGTAAAAGCTTTGACTCTGGAATCGAATTACACGATTTCAAATTCCAGTCCAAACCATTTCATTCATATTCTGCTGCCTTGAACAGATGAGGCTCATTAACTTGGGGAGTAACTCATCTAAGTGTAAGGATAACACTGATCTTAAAAAAGCAGGTAGATGAGGCCTGTCAAATCAATGAGAGTTACTTATCTAGGTGAAGGACAACACTGATTATAAAAAGCATGGAGTCTGATAAGCACATAGAAGTGGCCTTGTGCCTAACTTTGTCTGGTGCTTGACCAGGAGGTTCTTATACCTGTAGACTAGCAATAAATGTCATAGGAGTTGGAGGATCATCCCTTATTCAATGGACTATTCATGATGTCACTTCCTCCACTCAGAGTCTGCTTCAGCAGTTTGGCATCAATAGCTCAATACAGTCAAGTTGCATTGCAGATCACCGTAGTTAAACAACGTTTATCCTGGTCAGAAGTTAGATGGGTGACAATTTAAGAATACCAAGTACCGTAACTTGCGCTAGGGCAGGAAATATACAGGTTACAGTCTGGGGGCATGGTTAAAATCACTGAGTAGATGCATCCTCAGTCTTTTGTTTGACAAACATCTATACATATGGCTGGGGTCTGCTTATGAAGTTCAAATTGCCATGGGACTCACCACTAAACTGTGTGTGTTTAGTGGTTGAACTGGCTCAACCTACAGAGGTCAGTATGGTGACACAGACACATATCACAGACTCATGAGTAAGATTTTAACACCACATTTGTCCTATAGCTTGAGAGAAAGTTCCACTCAGCTATTTCCATTCTCTATTCTCTTTTGTTCAATCTATGTTTTATTTAACAAGTTCCATGTTGTCTAGTCTTTCCACTAACCATTCAACATAACAATAGCCAGAGTTTATGAGCGGTGGGAAGCCTTAAGATACAGATTTATCTTAGATAAGAATTGAAAAGAAAAATCTCACAACCTCATCCTTAAAAAGATAAACAAAAAAAAAAAATAACTATGTGTAAATGTGTTTAGTTGGTATTTTACACTAAGCAGATGTGAAGAGTAATTTTTCTTACAGAAAAGTGTGGGTTGAGAATGAGGATTGGGTAAGTTAGAATAACAAAAATGTTTCTCTCTCTTTGTTTTATGCATTTAACAGGATAAATAATATGGATTGAAACAAGATTGGCTCTTACGTCCTAAGTGGGGCGGTCTACGTGGCCCGATGGATAAGCTGTTGGACTTTGGAATGGTAGTACGCGAGTTTGGATCCATGTCTATGTTGACATGTCGACTAATATCCTTGGGAAATGTAGGAAGCTATTTATTAAATAGTGCAACTTATTGAAAAAAAAAATTGCGTATATAAAATAATATTTACAAAAGTAATAATTGTTTACTAAAATGACCATAAAAGGTTGATATGCTGTTAAACGCAAAACAAACAAATACATCCAAAGTCACTTGGGATTATCCTCTGTTCACGGAATTAAGGAGATCTTTTTTGTATATTAGATAAATCCCTGTTCTTTAAATTTAAAAACTCATTAGAAATGACAGAGATCATTCCTAATGATTTTTCAAATTTATTTTTAAGGCGGTTGTTCCAAAGGTAATGCCACTTTTATTTTATTTTTTTTTTTTTTAAAGAATAGATTTTAAAAATTGGTGGCATTACTTTTCAAATGACTCTCATACAACCACTATTCATTAAATAATTGATTTACAAAGCCAATATTAATAAAAAGTGGTCTACAGTAAGTAGAAAATAAAATTCTTCTTAGCATTAAATGATCCTAAAGGATTATATGCCATTAAACAAAATAACATAACCTAACGGTTGAAAAAATAAGGATACTCTTGTAGGGGACTAGAATAGTGGAACACCGAAAAGGAGTGGTCTGCCCCTGCTTAAGGCACAAAATCAGTTCCTTACTGGACCCTAAGCAGGGCAGACGTCTCCAGACCCTCTCAGAGAGAGGAGCAAATTATATCCACCTCGGGGTGAGCACACGAACATATCCCACCAGTCGGTGAGTTTAATCGAACTCTTTTATTGTATGTTTTGTATGTAATTTAATTTGTCTATATTTGTTTGTGTACAATAAATGTCGTAAAAGTATTTGGGCTCGGTTACGTTTATTTCTATTTTTCTGTTTAGTTTAGTGCACTAACGTTTTAGGCAACTAGGTACAATAAACTAACAAATGCAAGTACAATACCAGAGAGAAATACATGCTATGAAAAAAGAAAATGACAGTGTTCATAAATGGTACATTTTCAGGACAAAACTAAGCTTGGACAAGTTATATTTAATGTTCATGCACTGCACTTAGGGCAGTAGAGATTCTGTGTTGGCTGGTATGCATTTTCGGCAACAGTACTCGTCACAGATGTCACACTTATCACCTTTGCATCCCTTGTAAGTACTCCACAGTCTGTGATACACAACACAATTGGTGTCATCTTCATCCATCCTCTCCTCTTCTTCATTTGTCCTTGATCCTGATACACCCTGGCCAAAGATCAATTTTCTTGTTGGTAAGGTCTTAGTAGCCTTACGGTTGTTTCTCCCTTTGTTTTCTCCCTTTAACCTCCAGTAGCAAGCGCTCTGCTTGGACTTGATCAGTGGTCCACTCCACTGGTCAACACTTACTTTACACAAATCTACACACTGAACCCATTAAATTTAACATTCTCTTTTGGTGTAAGGGCATGTTAATAAAAGTCCAAATGAGTTATATTTTTAATATGCAGAACCGTGTTTAGAGACTACACTCTGAACCCTCTAAAGTTAACATTCTTTTTGGGTGCAAGGACCTGTTAACAAAAGTCCAAGTGAGTTATATTTTTGTTAACATACAGAACAGTGTTTAAGGGACCCTAATCTACACTCTGAACCCTCTAAAGTTAACATTAACAAAAGTACAAATCAGTTATATTTTTGTTAACTGTGTTTAGAGACACAAATCTACACACTAAACCCATTAAACTTAACATTCTCATTGGGTGCAAGGACATGTTAACTAAAGTCCAAATGAGTTATATTTTTAACATGCAGAACTGTGTTTGAGGGACCCTAATCTACACTCTGAACCCTCTAAAGTTAACATTCTTTTTAGGTGCAAGAGAGATACCATTTTTTCACTGAGGTCAAAAATTGGTCTCAAAATGACACTTTTGATCTCACAAAAACACAATCTCACTGTGTGTTAATTCAAAGCTGGTGTTAAATAAATCCACTAAATAAAAGAGCATGTATTCACAAAAAGTGTGATTAACCTCGACCTAGGAATGGGTTGCTTGTACTCTTTTCAGTTTGCGTTTCGAGTTCTGTAAGGCTTGCTTGGTTTTAGCAGATGGTTTGGGTGCAATAGCATTCACAATGGCTTCGCAGGAAAATTCGCCAGCTGGGACAGACTACAACATCAGCTGCAGTGGCTGAAATGGCCCATTTTGGATAGGCTTATCTCATAGAGAAAATACAAGAAGGAAGTGGCAGCCATTAAATAAGTTCTTTGGTTAATAAGTTCAATGCTAACTGTATCTTAAACTATGTATTTTGGATTCAGTAACCGAACCCTTACACAAATTATTTTAAAATCAGAAGTATCAACAAAAAAATAGTATATCTCACCTGCCACTGTCATCCTTCCTCAGTTGTTCAAATGAGAGAATGATTAGGGCAATGTAGTGATAATTTGAACTGATTGAATGATGATGCAATACATAATGGCAGGATGAGCAAAAAAAAAAAATAAATAACAGGTTGCGAGAAAATGAAAGAAAATCAAGGTTGGCCCATTTTGCCCCACTGTCCCATTAGGACCCTGCCCCTAAAGTTTTAATTTTTCTTTATTTGCCCATGTTCCCCAACTAAAGGGGAACTTTAACCGAAAAAAAATGGTAAACCCCGATATCTGCAGAAATGTGTAAATATACCCCACCCTTTATGTAAGAGCAAAATTTTGTGAAGACTTTTGCCACAATTTTTTTTTTATTGATAAATAATGTTTAATCCCCTTGGTGAAACCAAATTCAATATTTTAATTCCATTTTTTTTAAACCTTTCGACCCTAAAGGGCCGATATATCGGCCTTTGTAACCAAGGCAAAAAAGACACACTGACATTTCGACCCTAATATGTTTTTTTTAATAGAACGACTCTGAGAGACTACTTGGTTATATTGCCAAGTCAGGGTCCAAAGATTTAAGTTGAAATATCGTTGTGTGTGCATCTTCTTTTGCCTTTAATCGCTAGGGCCAATATATCGGTTCTTAAGTGCCAAAAGGATTATGCATAATTACCATAAATTTTCCTGTTAATTAGTTTATTTAGATTTCTATAAACCGATTGTAAAGTAGTTGTGGGTGCACCACAGTAACTTTTGGGATACTCTGTATAATAAGATGTTAGGGAAATCCGTAACTAAAAACAGTGAACATTAAATAAAGATGAGTAAAGGTTAAATTATGTTTACAAAAAAAGGATACAGATTGATAATACACAACCGCCAATAAAAAAACCTGTCAACAAATTTCGTCGTTTTAAGGTCTTTACAGTTTGTGCCCGTTCCTTATTAATGTCCTCCAGTTTCTTCATGAAGTATTTCTGAGTATCGGAAAGGTTTTCTAATTCACTTTGCATTCGGACTCCGCTTTTCTTAGCCATGATGTTTTTTGTCTACCTTGAAAAAGACGACGAGGAAGCGAAAGACATAACTAATGGAAAAATAGCCTCGACTCCTTTAAAATATAACAGGGACGTTTTTCTTTATTCACCGTTTTTATGTTACTATGGAAAGAAGGCAGTTTTTTACAACTATCCGTACATTTCGAAATCAGGGACCATAAATCTGTCAGCGACACTTTTCGATTTTAC
>JAUZSX010337451.1:0-10716 GCA_034780655.1 Idiosepius hallami
TCCAAAGTCGGATTTATTAAATGTTACTATGATTTTTCAACACTGATTGACCCAACGGGTCATGGGTTGTCTAGTAACCTTTAAATTTGATAAACAGACTATTTGTAATCACGGAACAAATGCAAATTGGTTTTAGGTGCTAAGGGGTCATACTTAAAAATTGGATTATTGCAGGGTTGTAGCCTCTGTTGGGACTCAGTTTGGTTATTAGGGGGGGCAAATGTAAATGCAGTTTACTAAAATAATTTTTGGTTTTCAAAAAATCAAGACGGTTTTTTTAGAAAGAAAAAAAAAACCTTGGAATTGCAAAAAAAAGACTGATTAAAATGAGCACAAAAGGAGCGTCAAAGCAATCCCCAAGCAAGATCGAGAATTTCTTCTTGAATTAATAATAAAATGATTATTCAATCTTGACAAATCAATGGATAAAATTTCTAATAAAATTGATTTAACTTAATTATAATGAAATCTAATTAAATGAAATTAAACTTAATTTTTCTGTTTAGTAATTTTTATTTTTAACCTTTTTGTCTTTTTTAGATGGATTGAATTTGAAATTTTTTAATCAAAAAAATGAAAAAAATCATTTAGTCTTAATTAATTGTTAATCAATAAACTAACAGAACTGTGTAAATACCACGGTAGTTAATAACTTAGACCTCACATAAGCATGAACCTGTTCATCAAATAAACAATGAGATCTTCCTTCCTTCAATATAAAAATCGGTGTCCCATTAATTCAGATTAGACTGCAAATTAAAGAAAGAACTTTGAAATCTAACGTAACAATAAAATGGCATTCATCTTTTTATTTCTTTAAATTTGTCTTGACTGTAATTATTATCCAATCAAAAGTTTGTTAGAGAATGACGTCATGATAATCAACAAAGTTTATTGTATTAATGATGATTTATTATTATTGTATTAATGAAGATGTATTAATAATGAATTATTGTATTAAGATGTTTGTTTGTTAATCTTTCTTCTTTTTCTTCTTCTTCTATTTTTAAAAGAAACTTTTTTTTTTTCGTTTCAGGCTCTTCTGTTGACTTGACTCGGGCAATTTTGTCGATTTATGACAAATTTGTCAGCGTAAATGACAATGACAACACGCAGGAGGACAAACGACCATCGAGTGATTCCGAGCTTCCCAGTGACAAAGGTGAAGGTCATTGTCATAACGACCAACCTGCAACTAAGCAATCAAATCAAAGAATCTCCCCCTCATCCTCTCAACAAATCTCATCATCTGATGTTGCCCAACAAAATGGGCTAACAACTTTTGATGGACAACAAACTGTGTTGTCCAACAAGACGCCTACTTTCAGCGCTCTCCCAACAATCTGTTTGTCTACAGATCATATGCATGAAGACGATGCATCTATAGACAGCAGGAAAAGACCCCTGAGTATCAGCTCAATGTCTTCTGCATCATCGTCTTCTCTTCCACGACACAGTTGTTACAAACGCTTAAATATGACAGATCCTGAGTTTTTAATAAACCACCCTGGGCACAACCAAGGAAACGGTGTTCCCCACAGTGCCATTGTAGACAATATAGACCTTGAATCAGTTGTTAGCGCTGAAGATTTAATTGACACTGAATCTATTGCTTCCTCGTTTGATGGAAATTGTCAAGCTTATGAGGAGGATCAAACTAGTCTTATGGCTCGAAATTGTAAAATGAAATTGTTAAAGCCAAGAGAAATGGTGTGTGAAGAAAAGGAATCAACCATGTCGGGTGTGGTGAGTGATGCATCTTCATCTTGTTGTTCTACAAGTGAAAACCTTGTAAATTCCAGTTTGCAACCAAAGCAGGATTTTCCCTCAAGTTGTCGCAACAGTTGTTCTTCATCTCCTTCACTTTGTGAACTCTTAACAGAAGATAACAAACCTCATTCGGCAGATCTTGATGACGAAGCAGATGAAGAGAGTGAACCATCCTCATCGTCTCTCACACATTATGTCTCGTATATCGAAAGGGTCGTTACAGAAATTGTCGAGACGGAACAAACTTATGTCAAATGCTTAAAGGAAATGAAAGAAGTAAGATTTTTTAATTCTTTTTTCTAAATATGACATTGATATGCCATTAAAACCAGTCAACCAAGCAACTATTTAAACATTTGCTTTTTAATAATGATCAAAAAATGGTTTTCTATTTGAATACAATGATACAGAGAATAAATTCTTAAAAGAGCTGAAAATATATCAGAGAAACTAAAAAAGAATGCACCATCTCAAGCCTAATCATATGAAAAACAGAGAATATATTTCAATTCCTAAAAGAACTAAAAATATATTTTTAAGAAAATACAAAAAAAAAAATACCCATAAAAAACTAAATTGACCTTAAATAACCCATAGAGGTTGATAGGTGAAAAAAAAAGGTTTTGATCTCAAAATCAATTAATTTTCTAGAGAAATCAGCAAGCAAAGAATTGCTTTCTAAAAATTAAACTTTTTTATTATGGAAGGTCTAAATATTTTTACAAAGGTTTTAAGCAAAATTAAATTGTTTTATTAAATTAAACTTTCAATACAATTTTATTAAAATACACACATCAATGAATTACATTGTTTATATGATTTATTTAATCAAAGAATTAAAAATTGAGGTGTGAAACTTGATTGGTTTGTTTTATGGCATGTCAACTTTTTTGGTCATTTAATGCTGAAAACTTGAAGCAATTAATTTTTTTCATTTTTAACCCATTTTTCTTTTTGATGTTTTTAATTAAAATCTTTTGTTTTTTAATTAAATTCATTTTCTTTAATAAAAGTAAAACTTTATTAAAGAAAAAACTCAAAATATAAACATCTAATTTCATTAATTTCTAAATTTCTTTTAAAAATTAAAATTATTAAAATTTTTTAGATGCCAACTTTTAATACATCTTTTATAATCTTGGGTTTCAATGCAACATTCTTGAAATTTGATACCAAACCATTGGTAACAAATGGCACTTCATTTAAGTTGTACATTTTATAAATTTATAAGTCTTTAAAATTCTTGTAATATTGTTTGAAACAATTTTTTTAAAAATTCTTACATAAAATCATCTTTGGCATGAAATTTCCCGCCAAAAAGTTTGCAGACTAAAGAATGAAAAAAAAATTTGAATTTTATTTAATTTTACTTAACATTCATTTATTGCAAAAAAACAAATAATAATTTAAACCCCCATTTTGGTATTATTTGAATTAGAGTGTATATAGAAGAGCTGGTTAAATCTATTATATTGTAGGTTATTAAAGCCTTCCATTGGAACAAAATTAGAATATTTTGGGGAAAACATTTTCTGTTTGGTTTGAATATTTTTTTTTATCAATTGAGTTTGTTTTTTGTCTGATTTTAATTGGGATTTTTATTTGCAATTGGGTTTTGTAAGGGTAGGATTGTTTTCTGCAATGTTGATCTTTATTGTCAATCCATTAGAAATATTTGTTTCTTTATACTGACCTTTTCTCTTTCACTCGGGGGGGGGAGTGAGTGAGTGAGTGAGTGTCACTGAAGTTGAGATCTTCTTTGTTGGGGCATCATATTATGCACACACACACACATCCTTGTGTAATCCTGATAAAATAAGAATATAGAGTTTGGCATTTCTAGGTTTTTGGCTTAATGCAGGATTGAACCTGCAATGTGTTGAACCATTTTCCTATGAAATATTTGTCTTATTTTTACACAAAATGTTTACTGTTCACAAAAAGAATTTTCTCAATCCTGTATGGATGCACCTATTTTGATAGTTATGTAGACAAGATTCTATTTTCATAAAGTAATGAGATCTGAATGCAGTCAATCTAGGTTAAATACTCGCTTCTTTTTTCTAAACATTGGATGAAATTTATACAAAAATAGAGGATAATTATTTCACACAAAATACCTAAATGCAATTTGAATAATTTACTGTTTATCAGTGCAAATTGGGGAGGAAAAAAACCCAAATAATTTGTTTCTTGTAAAAAAAAAATGTCTTGACCAGATATACTTCATGGGTTTTATGAATAAATCTCCACCCTGAAATGTTCTTTTTATTATTCTTTTATCCAACTCTGCTTCTTACCTCCTTTTTTCTTTTTTTTTCCCATGGAATCCTTATCTATTCTTTTATTTCTTGGTGGACCCATTCATAACTATTGATCATAAAACAATATTTTTTATTAATATAAATTTTAAGTTTTTGTCTTTTTTTGAAAAAGAAATGCCTCACTACAAAAAAAAAATATCCATTAAAAACAAAAGCGAAACTAGATTTCAAAAAAGAAAATAGTTTAAGAAAAAAAACAATATGAATAACTTTACAATACCTGAGGAAGACCAGAGGTTAATTCGATAAAACAGTGAAACAAATAAAGATGAAGACAATAGTCCAAAATATAAAATTGACCATAGCTCATTTACAAGATTAAAAAAAATAATAAATTTTTAAGGTTTGAATAAACAAAGAAATTGTATAAGATTAAGCTTTATTTTTTATAGAGTATCTAATTTAATGCAAATAAAGTTTTCTACAACAACAACAACAACAACAATAATAATCAAAATTAGTAATAATAATTATTTACGAATATCTTATATTTCAATAATACAGAGTTTAGTCTATGGTCAAGCTGAGGGATATCAAAATTAAATTTTTATAATAAAAGCCATTATGAGTTGGTTTTCTTCATGGATCACCAAAATATTACTGTACACCAACACCATTAATTTAATATAACCTGTGGACCCTAAGAAATATTCCATGAACCTCATTTGAGTTTCACCTTTCCCCGGATCTAACTGAATGTTAATATTACAAAATTCTGGCCTTAAAAACCCGACTTAATAAAAAAAACTTTATCTTTTTTTCTTTTATTCATTTTTCTATTTAGGATTGTTTTCCTTCCTTCCTTCCGTAAGATGCATTGAAGGAAACAGCTGCTCTGTCTTTTTATGGCATTTATATCTAGTCTTCTTAGAAGAAATTTAATCTCCACCCACACAAATTGCAAATCAAAAAAAGACTTTCCTAAATAGGAATTCATTTCTTTTTTTAGTATAAATAAAACAATTTTTATTTAAAAACCCTTTTTTTCCTACTTTCATTTGTTTTTTCTTTAAACTTTATTAATTCCTGGAATATATATAGAATTATATATTTTGAAAAATACTATCCTTGAGATGAGGCTTGATTATTTGTATATTTATTATACAGACTATAGTCCTCATCTTTATATTTGTTAAATTTACTATCCTTGAGATGAGGCTTGATTATTTGTATATTTATTATGCAGACTATAGTCCTCATCTTTATATTTGTTAAATTTAATATTCTTGAGATGTTGTTTGATTATTATATTTATTATTCATTTTTCTAAAATAATTTTTGCCTTTCAAAAAAATCATTGCATTTTTTTTTTAGAAATAAAATCAATCAAATCTTTGAATTTTAAAGAACACAAAATGATACCAAAAGGAGCATCAAATCAACACCTGAGCAAGGCTGGGTAATACTTCTAGACAAGCATATCATAAATATACAAATTATGAAACCTAATACAAAGGATTAAAAAAAAAACTAATCTTAAATTCCACTTGAAACTGATACAACCTGCTTATCTTTATGAATATTTTTTTGCAAACTTTCACTTCCTGCTTTTGGAGGATTCATTTTCAAATCTCTTATTTATGACTTTCAGCATAGCCTGGTGTTGCCCATGCAATTTTAGGTATGATATACAGGCTGGGCCTAAAGTAGGTCTACAGTTATTGAACTTTTTAGAAGCTTCTTTATAAAAACCTAGTAAAACAAAATACATTAATAAAGCATGCTTTCTCTTTATTATAAAAGAAAGTTTTTATAATATCCTAAAATTATGACCCTTTTTTTTTGTCAGAAACAGAATTTTCATTGAATTTGTTACTATTTGGATTAATTGTTTTTTTTTCTTTATTATAAAAGGTTTCTTACTTTTTATTGTATATCTTAAAATTAGGACCACTTTTTAAAACATAACTTTCTTTGGATCTGTTCCTGTTTGGACTAATTTCTTTCTTTTTTTTTTTTTCTATATCATATCAAAGTTTTCTAACTTTTAATAATATATTAAAATAAGAATAACTTTTTAGTCTAAAACAAAAATTGCTTTGCAACAACCAAAATGGAAATAACAGTCTGAAAAATGCAGACACTAATAATAGAACCATATCTCAAAAATTCTGAAAAACAAAAACCTTTTTTATTTGCATTCAGAGAATCAAAAAATAATTAATTTTTTTTCCTTTTTTCTAATTCTTCAGTGCAAACCAAAATGGCTGGCCTAGGAAGCAAAATGAAGACATGGTTTATCCTGCATTTACTTCTATGTTACTTAATCGTTGCTAGCGGGATTATCGTCAGTATTTTAATGGCTTGCACTCTTATAATCTGGCCGTTCAACAAAGACCTTTATCGGAAAGTCAACAGTTACCTAGCCTACAGTTGGTGGTGTCGTAAGTATGATATTAATAATTATGATAATAATAATGATATATGATTGTCTTTTCTTGTTATTTATAATGGCTTATGTCTTTCCTCTTTTCTTTCTTTCTTGTGTACGTTTTATGAAGACCTCTTTCTTTACTAATCTAGAATGTTTTTCTTTTGTAGATAATATTGCATAAGTTTTGGTTGCTATGACAACAATAATCTGTAAACATTCCACAAAAAATGTAGGGAGAGGAAAGTTTTTCTCCTAATCAACACACACTCTCTCTCTGAGAGAGAGAGAGAGAGAGAGATCACTGCACATTCGAAATATATATATATATATATTTCTGATAAAACTAAAAAATTCAACTTGGTTCACACTTTATTTCTACATTGAAAAAGTCCTTGAAAATATCTTTAAAAAGGTCTTGATTATTTAGCCTTATTTGTAATTATTATGTTGATAAGGCCTTGAAAATCTGGAAAATTTCTAGTAATTGGCTAGTAAATTTTCTATTTGGCCAGTAAATAGAAATATTTAGTTGTGAAAGGTCAACTAAAATTAAATTTATCTGTAGAGCCCTGCAATATCTGAATGAATCTTTGATAAAATCTTTTTTTTTTTTTAATAAATTTCTAATAATTTTGGAAGGTTTTTTTTTTGTTTATTTGTATGATTGGATTTTCTTTTTGTGCTCTTCATTTGCAGACTTTACATTCCTTGGGCAGTGGTGGTCCGGTTCAGAATGTGAATTATATATTGATCCCTCTGACCTTCCGTACATTTCCAATGAACATGCCCTTGTCATTATGAACCACAAGTATGACATTGACTGGCTTATGGGATGGATCATCATTGAACGTTTTGGCATGCTTGGGGTAAGGAACAAAATAACAACAAACAAAAAAAACACTTATACAATACAAGGGTTGTTCCAAAAGTAATGCCTCCTTTTTTTTAACCTTAAACTCAAAAAATTTAAGAGCTACAATCACTGGAGTGGTACAACTAAAACAAGTGACCTTTTGTGCCTCAGAATTTATTTCTCTACATAATCACCTTGATTCTTGATGGAAAACGCACTGTCTGTCACATCTCTATCGCCGCTCTGAAATTGATGACCCCTATCTCCTAATTATGTTGACATCAACTACTTGGCTTTGTAACAGGCACTAATAAATGTTAATCAGTTCAATTTTTTATGCATGGAGAAATTCAATGGTGCATCTCTGCTTCTGACACACTTCCATGACAGGAGTTGATTTCTTAGAGTCACACACCATCAATATTTGCAATGGAGAGATGAAACTTTCAGATCATGGTTGCAAAAGTTCAGTCCTCAACAATGCAATATGCAATCTCCTCTGATTCATCCAGACAAAACAAAAAAAAAAATAGGAGGCATTACTTTTGGAACGTTCCACCTTAATTAATGTCTGTTCAAACTAGCTCCCCTGCTTACCATTTATTTTTTTAATGTTTTTTTTTTACGTCTCTTTACAAAATGAAAATATATATTTTGGTCTGATGACCGTGTCTATGCTTAACCAATATACATGCTCTATTACTAATATTGGGCACTTAAACAATAAATATAAGCAATCTCAATCTACAGATTAATATTTTATAATTCTAAGTGATAAGGCTGCTTAAAATTATAGTGAGAGTGCTCAATATCAGTGATAGAGCATGTATATTAGTTAAGTTTAGACATGAAGTCAACGGGAGTCGGCAACTGCCAGTTTCTCACTTATGTGTTCATCAGGCCAAAAGGAAGTCCCCTTTAGTAAATTAATTAAATTTAGTCAGTTATAATGTATTATTTTTATTATTCAATAAATTTAGTCATTGTTAATGTATTTATTTCATTCTTTGATAGATTAAGTTTTTGATAATGTATAGATTTAATTCTTAAAAAAACAAACTCCAATGGTAACTTTTGATTCTTGATTGTTTCAGGGATCAAAAATCTATGGCAAAAGAAACCTGATGTACATCCCAATTTTAGGTTGGATTTGGTATTTGACTGAAAGTATTTTCTTAAAAAGAAATTGGATTGAAGACCAAAAAACTCTCATCCATGACGTACAGCAATTGACAGAATTTCCTAAAAACTACTGGGTCACCGTAAGTTTTCAATTTTTGGGGTTTTCTATTGTTTTTTCTTTTGTTAATTCTTGGAAATTGTTGGGAAGTGGGAGGGAGTCCCCTTTTAGACAGTGAATTTACAGTCGGACTTTGAAATCTTAATACAAGAGTTCAAATCCCAGTGGTTCTTTTACATTCATATAATCCTTTGGGCCGCGAGGGTGAAGCATTGGTAAATTCTCGGACCCTGGAATTGTAGTACACAAGTTCAAATACCAGCCAAAAACCATTACATTCATCGTTTAGCTGCCTTGGGCAGATGGTTTTCGTTAACTCTGGAGATCAACTCATCTAAGTGAAGGGCAGCACTGAATGCAAAAAGCCCAATATATGGAGCATGTAGAAATGGCCTTGTGCCTAAGTTGGTGCTCGACCAAGTAAATATAATATACCCTTGGGAAAGCTATGAATCTCCAAATTCTCTCCAGCTATTCAATACATAGTGCATACAGTACTATTACGATCTCTCTCCATGGGGAAAATAGAGCTTACCTTCGAAACATGCTTGTGTCTAATCGTCTTGTGAAGGACAAGGCAAAAGAGCTGTTGTCATCCGATTGAGGCTCACTAAGGGAGCTTGTGTACCAGCAGCTGCTATAGGTACAATAGGCTTAAATCAAGTTATTATTAATGTAGAGATTTTATCCTTTAATCATCATGATATTGTGCCACTCCATCTAGAGAGGAATCGAATTGTCGCATCCCTTAGGTCCACATCAGAGCAAGGCACACTAAGTGGACAGTCTGTGAGCAGGTGAATGATGGTCTACTCAGGAGCGCAGACACTGCACCTATCTGCTCTAGCGCTGTGCTTCTCAACAGCTAAAAACTGCACTGCGGCCAAGGCCCATTCTGTGCACGAACCAAAGGTTGATGTCGAACTAAATAAGTCCTATTCTTTAATAAATTAATGTATTGTTTAGTGTCGCCACTTGTTGTGGTCGAGTGTGGTGTTATATACAGTGTAGTTATTAAATATAAGAAACAAGACGACAGTATTAAGAGTTAACAAATATATGAACAAAAGATACATAAATAGTGGCATACAGCCTGGCAGCATAGCGGCTCATGGCAGCTATGCTGAAATCCTCTCTCTCTCTCTCTGTGACGAGAGAGATCACATTTATAGTGATTGGCAGAGTTCATTCTGAGGTGTGTTTCACCCCACAACAATATCATAGATCAATCTCTATAGCATTGTCTGTAATGACAGACGTTTGGTAACAAATATTAAAAACATGACTGATTATGGTATGGGATAATGAGATGTTTATAGAAAAATTATTGGTTCAATTTCTTAATATTATGATGTATTTGCTTTTATATTCAATTATTGAGTTTTGACTATTTTTTCTAAAAATGTCTTTTTTCTAAACAAAATAATAATCAAGCAGTATGAATACTATATAATTGCAAAACAGTTAAATAAAGGATTTGTATCTTTTTCAAAGATTTTAGTCTGTAAATAAAAAGAACCAGCCAAAACTTTGACTTATTTTATTATGATCTTTAAGTTTAAGTGTTAGAGACTTGACAGAAGTAATAATGCCTGTAGATGAAATGCTTTTAGAGAGAACTTCAATAACTTTTATTCAATGCTAATTAAGTCTTAAGCTAGAAATCCCCTGTACATTTTAGTTTTTATTGGCTACTTTGTAGTTTTGATAGTGGATGATGATAGCAATAGTGTCAAAGCTTGGTTTAAGTGTAAATTCTATTATTTTTTATATTTTTCTCTGCTTTCATTAAGAAATTGGACTATTTTGAATAAATCAGATAATTTGTTTTTCAAGTTATAACCAGTTTAGCAAGCTAGAGAGTTAGTTTTGTTTGACAGTCAATTAATATAAAGTATTTTTTAATAAAACTTTTTTCTGGATGAGTGAACAAATTATTTACCTTCTCAATTCACTCTAGATTTTAAGATATCAATGAATTCTCTTTGTTTACCTTGAATGTTGAGGAAATTTTCAAACAAATTTTATTTTAATAAATAAAACCAAACAAACGATTGTAAATGATTATAAAGCTAAAGTCTAAAAATTTGATTTTCATTTAGCTACCCTATTTTAAGAGCCTATGTAATAGAATGCCCTATGAAGTGAAACTCTA
>JAUZSX010337462.1:0-10716 GCA_034780655.1 Idiosepius hallami
TCTAAAATAATGTTTATCAAAAGTAATTGTTCTCGGCATTAAAATGACCTAAAAAGGTTGATATGCCGTTCTAAAATCATGTTTATCAAAATTAATTGTTCTTGGCATTAAAATGACCTAAAAAGGTTGATATGCCGTTCTAAAATTATGTTTATCATAAGTAATTGTCCTTGGCATTAAAATGACCTAAAAAAGGTTGATATGCCGTTAAACACAAACAAAAATCCATTTCTTTTAACGAATGTATTTCTTCTTCTTCTTTACAGCAAAAAAAGAAGAAGAAGTAAGACACCGGTAAGTACTTTCATTTAATAGTTAGCATTAACTGGTTTTAACCCTTTAAACCTTAAAGAACCAATATCACAGCCCTTAAGACAAAAGAAAGCACAAACACGTACCGATATTTCGGCCTTATCCTTTGAACACAGACAAAATTCCCAACTAGGCACTCAAAGCCTTTTTATTGAAGGCCCATATTAGGGCTGAAATGTTGGTATGTCTATTTTTGCCTAAATTACTAAGGCCGATATATCGGCTCATTGGGGGGATCGAAAGGGTTAAAAGACTGCTTTGTATTTTTTCGTTCTTTCATTCATATTGTGCCAAGTTCAGTGACGGTGGATCATTGGTAAAAACTCGGTTTCTGGAATCATATTACACGAGTTCAAATCCCAGTCAAAATAATTACATTCACTTTAGCTGCCTTGGGCAGATGGGGCTTGTTAACTCGGGAGAGCAACTCATCTAGGTGAAGGCTAACACTAAATTGAGAAAAAAGCCAATGTATATAGAGCACGTAAAGATGGCCTTTTACCAAACTTGGTTTGGTGCTTGGCCAAGTAAATATAATATTGTGCCTAGGCCAGTGTTTGTATATTCCCTTGATTTGTTTTATCATGTCCAGTCAATGTTCATTCAATGTTTAGGCCGTCTAGTTATCGAAACAAAAATCTTTTTAATTCGACTTCGGAATTGTATTACACGAGTTCAAATTCCCATAAAATCTATTATATTCTGTTGAGGTGTGGATCTCATCCTCGTGGCCACTGTTGATGATATGGGGCAACATGTCAATATCAATTCCTGCAGCATGTCAGTGTCACTATCTGCACTTCCAATATCTGCAGTATGCCAATATCTGCATTATGTGAATGTCAATATCTGCATTATGTGAATGCCGATATCTGCAGCATGTCAATGTGAATATCTGCATTATGTGAATGTCAATATCTGCAGCATATCAATGTGAATATCTGCATTATGTGAATGCCAATATCTGCATTATGTGAATGCCGATATCTGCGGCATGTCAATGTCAATATCTGCATTATGTGAATGTCACTATCCGCAACATGTCAATGTCAATATCTACAGCATATCAATGCCAATAACTGCAGTATGTGAATGACAATATTTGGAACATGTTAATGCCAATATATGCAACATGTCAATGCCAATATCTGCAGCATGTCAATGTCACTATCTGCAATATGTCAATGTCAATATCTACAGCATGTCAATGCCAATATCTGCAGAATGTGATTGACAATATGTGGAACATGTCAATGCCAATATCTGCTGCATGTCAATGTCGATATCTGCAGTATGCCAATATCTGCATTATGTGAATGTCACTATCCGCAACATGTCAATGTCACTATCTGCAATATGTCAATGCCAATGTCTGCAGCAGAGAGGCAAATCTTTCAAGTCATCAATTCATAAGTTTTGTCTTTATCAAAATAACTTTTTAAATCCCCTCTGATCCACTAGGGCAAAAAAAAATATTTGATGTATGAAATTCTAAAATCTTAGAAATTTTTTTGTGAACTTTTGTCCTCATCTTGGATGTTTTTATAATATAATATAATATCAATGTTTTAAATGGTTCTTTTTTCAGTCTACTCATCTTGTTTCTGTGGAAAAGTCCCCGGATATTGAAGTAGAATCTTTAGAAGGAGAAAGCAGAGACATTGAAGATAACTCGCAGTTTATCTTAATGAAAAAAGAGAATGATCTCCCTGAAACTAAACCGGTTGAAAGTCCGACCCCGAAGACTAACGAGCCCCATGCCTTGACCTCTCTCTTTCAGCAGGACCCAGAAAGACCGGAACCCGAAACCGAAAACCGAACCCTCCAACCAGAAATAGAAAGTTACCAGAGACCCAGCGGCAGTAGTAGAGACAATGTGCCGTTCTCGTACCTGACACAATCTGCTAAGGAGGACACAAATAAGTTTATTTACCCCCTAAGATCCACAACGCCCCCTAAAAGAAGGGACCAATCAGAAACTGGGGAGCGACCGGTGACCCCAGAATACGACGTTGCTTCACTGACAGGTGACGAGGCCAACGAGTCTAAAGAGGCTAGCGAGCTTGGTGTTCCTGCATTTGAAGGGAATAGGTTTTCCTACGCAGCCACCGAGGAATTAAAACAGAGCTCCCAGTTTAGGGCGCACTATGGAATTAGGGAATCTATCAAGAATCCCTTTGGTTTAGATCCAAAACAAGTGCAATTCAATAATTCTTCAAAAATTTCTACAAGCCAATTAAATCCGGGTTCTTATGCTAATATTCCCCCTGCTCCACCGTTGCCATAACCAAGATGAGCCTCTTAAACTTTGAAAAACAAATACATGGTTTAACCATGGATCCTGTCTAATGCGACCAAACCTTTAAAAATGATCTGTGACATGAATATTCTATTTATGTAAGCAGATTCTTTGAATACAAAATATTCTTTTAACAAAAATCATTTTTTAAAAAGAATATTCTTTTAACAAAAAGCATATAATTTTCAAAAAAAGAATATTCTGTAAACAAAAAGCATATTATTTTTAAAAATAATATTCTTTTAACAAAAAACATAATCTTTGCATACAGAATATTATATTAACAAAAAGCATATTATTTTCAAAAAAGAATATTCCTTTAACAAAAAGCATATTCTTTGCATACAGAATATTCTATTAATAAAAACACATATTCTTTTTAAAAAAAGAATATTATTTCAACAAAAAGCAAATTCATTTTAAAAAAGAATATTCTTTTAACAAAAAGCATATTCTTTAAAAAAAAATAATATGCTTTTAACTTTTTAACATAGGCTTTTTTGAAAAGCTTATTCTTAAAAAAACAAAACAAAAAGAATATACTTTTAACAGAAAGCATTTTATATATGTTTATATATATTTATAAAAAATATTCCCAAGAAATAAAAGAATAATAAAAGAAAATAAAAGAATATTCTTTCCCGAAAATAAAAAAGACCTATTCTTAACCATATGCCTAAAGAATATTTCTAGCATATCATGAGAATATAAAGCATATTTCAAAAAGAATATTGTCACAGCCACAATAACCCTTAGGGCTGTGACAATATGCCTTTACTATTAAATATTTTTCTCGTTACTTGAGTTTTTTGCGATTTTACCATTTCTCTTAGTTCTTTAGTTTTTATTAGGTCTGTGACAATATGCTTTTACTAAAGAATATTCTTGTCTTTAAGTGACTATTTTTCTGTGTAACCATTTCATTTAATTCTGTAGTTATTGGTAGGGCTGTGTCAATATGCTTTTATTCAAAAAATATTTTTGCCACAACACTGATGACTAAGGCTCTGATAAACATATTCTTTAATAAAAGCATATTGTCACAGCTGCAATGATCACTAAAGGCCCAAGTATGACTTATCTACAAACGTTTGCTCGTAAAAAAAATGGTTGTTTAATGAATTTTAGTCGCTTAAGACAGGTTTGCTTACAATAAAATCAATTATATAGGTAACAGATAGATTTTGGACACAGACACCTTACCTAAATAGCAATTTCTACTGAAGCCAAAATACATTAAAAGTGTAAAAATTAACTGTTTCCCATTCATGATTTTCCTATTTTCCAATTAAAACACTTAAATTCATTATTGTTAGTCCAGATATGAATGAAGTAAATCCAAAAATATTAATCCTGGTAAAAATTAATTAAGTCCAAGTAATATTAGTATTCTGGGTAATAAAATTATTAGTATTCCAGGTAAATAAACTCTGATTTTTCTGTCAAAATAATGTTTTTAATTTTAAAATTTGATGCAATGATAAGGACTATAGACTGCATAATAAATATATAAAGTATCATGCCTCATCTTAATGATATTAAATTTTTTGAATTCATTGTTGTTAGTCCAGATATGAAATGAAGTAAATCCAAAAATATTAATCCTGGTAAAAATTAATTAAGTTCAAATAATATTAGTATTCTGGGTAATAAGAATCCAAAGTAGTTCAGTTTTTTGGTATCAATTCAAAATAGCCAGTAGTCTGGTTGATAATTAAAATCCCACGTGTATGTGCATTATTCCTTTTCTTCTTCTTTTAAATTTTAGCTCAAAATCGCGCCTTATTTAAAATGGCTACAACGGGCGTTTGGATTGGTCAATGAAAGAACATCTCATTACTTAAGCTTTTTCAAAAATAGGAACGATCATACATTACAAGAGGGAAGAAGAAGGAAAGAGAGAGAGAGAGAGAGGGGAAAATACTGTCTAAACTAACTAAAATCAATCCAACAAAAACAACAGTATTTTGCTACGGTGTGTTGCAGAAACATTTTCCCGATAACTAAACTTAATTATAAGCAAACGAATGTAGATTAAAAAAAAACATTCTTCGTTTTTCTTTTTTTTTTTGTACCTTCATATATTTATTTCTTTTCTTTCCGTTAAAAATTAGGCAATCTTTCTGCTTAAATGAAGAAATGTTATTCTCGGGAATACAAGAGTAGAGTGGTGAAAATTTCGTGCACTAGGTGATGGAATCCTGGATGATCTACAAATTATCAAACCTCATCCCAAGGTTCTCAAAAGATACTTTTTTGCGTGTTGGATAATTTGAACTTGTTGTTATAAAACCAATTGACCACCAAATAAACATAAAAATGAATAAAAACATATATATTTTATGTTTTGGGCAGGAGAAGGGTAAAAGACTAGCGTGTAATCTCGCCGATGGGTAATTCTTAAATGGTGTAGAGTTTGATTTTATGGACCTTTGATAAAACAAGAGAACAATGTGCGAAAGGAAATTAGTATTGCTCTCGCTCATTTTATCAAAGGTCTTTGTTTTTAAATTGTTTGAATTAAAAAATGATAATAAAAACGGCATCTGAGGATGTTCTTATTTTTACAAATAAATATTGTTGCTATTTTTATTATTTACTTTGTTTATTTCTTTGGTTACTTAGTGTTTAAGTGTAGACTGTCTTTTCGCCAGACAAAAATTCACTCTAAGTGACCTGTAAAAAGTGGTGTAAATAACCACTTTTAATAAAAGTGATTTTTTTTAAAATATTGTAAATAAAATCATATTTTTTATCCGTACCTTATCCTAATTCAAATTTAGTTCCATTGATTTATTTAGTATTTTAATCTTAATCGACAACTTGGAGCTGAAATCTATTTTTTAATTTATTCTGCAGATATTGAGATCACAAAATACTAATCATTCGACTTTAGCTTCTTAACAGCTAAATTTTCGACAGAAAATCGAATAAGAATTACTCTTTAGGTCTGAATACTCCGTATATGAAATTTCAAGTGTGTAGACTCAAAATTAGTAGAGTAGTTTGTTATAGACTCTTCCAGACACACAAGCAGACAATCTCATTTTTATAGATGCACCAAACTAAGTTAGGCACAAAGTCATTTTTACGTGCTCTATAGACCTGGGCTTTTTGAATTCAGTGTTACTATTTAACTAGATGATTTGCTCTCCCGAGTTAAAGAGCTCCATCTGCCCGAAGCAGCTAAATTGAATGTAATGGTTTTGAGTGGGATTTGAATTTGCAAAATACGATTCCAAAGCCCGATCTTTTACCAATAGATAGATAAACATATGCAATAAATTGTGTGTACGTGTGTGAGCATGTATTGCCAACGGATTACTTGCAAGTTAAAGAGCCCCATCTTCCCGAAGCTGCTAAAGTGAATGTAACGATTTTGACTGGGATTTGAACCTGCATAATACAATTCCAAAGCCTGATCTTGTACCAATGCTACCCCGTCGCTGTCCACTCATTTTTATGAATATACAGATGCACCAAATTGTGTGTGTGTGTGCGAGCATATATTGCCAAAGGATTATTTACTTCACCTAGATGAGTTGCTCTCCCGAGTTAAAAAGCTCCATCTGCCCGAAGCAGCTAAATTGAATTTAATGGTTTTGACTGGGATTTGAACTCGTGAAATACTATTCCAAAGCCCGATCTTTTACCAATAGATAGATAAACATATGCGATCAATTGTGTGTATGTGTGTGCTCATGTATTGCCAAAGGATTACTTGCTATATTTAGAGCGAATGAAACCCACACGATGTTTTAATAATCAAATGAAAGACAAAATTATTATTCGATGTTGATTAGAATTGTTGTGAGTCACAAGACACTGATTAGAATCCACAATAAATCTCAGCCCCCCCCCTCTATTGACGGATTGAAATATCAGGAGTTCGTCTTGCGTGCAAATCGCCCACACAATATTCATTATCTATCAAATCTAATCTATTCATAAACGAAACTGTGTGTAACTGTGAGTTTGTTTGTCTCCGTGATATTGTTGTTAAGTAGGAAGACCCATCCTCACCTGTTTTGGGTTTGGCTTAGTACAGGGTGACCCAAAAAGTTGCGTAGCCATAAAAAAATTTCAATTGTGAATTTGATTAAAAAGCTATTCATTTCAAATTACAACCACACATTTTTGGGGCTACTAAAGCTGCAAACGATCATTCCTAGGTTCACCTACCACGTCCTGCAACAGAAAAGACATTCGTTAAAAAAATGGATTTTTATCGAATAAAACATGGATACGTATCTTTTTGGGTCACCCTGTATTACCGTTGTAATCTAATCTATTCATAAACGAAACTGTGTGTAACTGTGAATTTGTTTGTCTCCGTGATATTGTTGTTAAGTAGGAAGACCTCTCCTCACCTGTTTTGGGTTTGGCTTAGTACAGTGTACCTCCAGCTATGGGTTAAATAGTGCAAGACCTCAACGGCGGATGTGGCAGATGATGTCCACAGTGACACAACGGCACTCAATATATATGTATATAAATAAAATGTGATATAAACACTTCAAAGTTGGAAAGAAGAATAGCAAAAGTAGTAGTGAATAAGAAAAGTGTTTAATACTTATTAGTGCCCTCCTGATGACCCAGATGATGAAACCCGGATTGAGAACTACTTTTAAACTTAACAAAATATTTTAGCAGGTTTTGATATTTGCACAAAATCTGTGCTATATTTTATAAAGACAAATCTAACTGTATTTTATATCTTTTGTGATTTTACTTTATTTTAGCTGACTGCAGACCCTGACCAAAATGTGAAAAATGGAACAGAACTGCTTGATCGACTAATTAAGGTAATTTGGATTGCAATTTGTTCCTTTATTCATTTTCTCTTATTTAATTACAATTAGATTAATGTCGATCTTTTTATTTTTTATTATTCAGAATTGGATATAGTGATCAATTAAATGATATTAAAAGTGATATGTCATATAATATTATGTTATAAAGATATCAAATGCATTATCGATTTCCTATAGACCTCTAGGTGCCAAAACACTCCAGGCATGTCATCAGTGTTGAAAGCCCACGTCACAAAGGGTTTCAGGCCTCAAATTCAACATACCCCTTCTGTGGGTGGCCCGACCGTATCTCCTCAAAAATACGGCCCATGCCTGGAATGGAAAAAAAAAATACTACTAGCCACTGTTAAATTTTTTTTTATTATACGCCCTGCATTTCACTGCTTATTGGTCTGTTCGTTAAAACACACACACACACACATATATTATATATTAAAAAAGAGTCTCAAAAACAAAATAATTGCATTTCTAACAAATAAAAGAGCTATTATGTCATTTAGAATAATATAGGAAAATTCTAATTTAAGTTAAAATCTAAATGTTGAAGAAATCGGAAATGTAGATTTCTTATTAAAGAGAATAATAATATTATTAACAACAACAATAATAATAATAATAATAATAATAATAAGCTTATGTACATTATGTGCATTTCCCTATTTCTTCAACGTTTAAATTTTAACTTAAATTAGAATTTTCCCATGTAATATTATTCTAAATGACATAATAGCTCTTTAATTTGTTAGAAATGCAATATGATAGAAAAATTAATGAGAAAAAACAAAAACAAGAATATACTTAAAGCCGACGCATTTAGAAATTTTTCTTCTTCAGGGCACATTTATTATTAACATTTTAATTTTAAGTATGAAATGGTATAACTTGGCTATGTTTAATTTTGTCTGCACTATTCAAGAAAGTTGTTTTGTGAAATAAGAATTTTCTTTTATTGAATTTAAAATAGGAATTTAATAAAATAAGATTTAAAGTAGTTTTTTTTTTTTTTTAAACAGTTTTTAAATGTTTCTTTTTCTGTAAATGACATTAATTCTCTTTAGTATAAATCATTACTAGAAAAAATAATTTTTGATTTATTTTATTTTAATTTTTTTTTTTTCAGGACATTGTCACGGAAAGTTCTTCTTTTGACTTGGTTGCTTTTATTCCCCTTTTAAGGGATCGTATTTATACCCCAAATTCTTTTGCTCGGCAATTTGTTGTTTCTTGGGTGAGTAAGAAAGATTTTTTTTTTTTTTTTGAACCACCCCTTTCTTCTTTTTTTCCTTAACCTAAAGAAATCAAGAGCAGCAGGATGGAGCATTGGTAAAAGCTCTGACTATAGAATCATATTATATGAGTTCAAATCCCAGTTTTAATTTTTCAGTGGTTTCATCTCAATCTCAATGGCTCTTTTCCTCTCTTTCGACTCCTCGTCCACCCAAGGACAAAAACATGTCCAATTCATGAGAATAAAAACGTCCCATTGATGCGATACAGCTGCCAAAAAATCACTAAAAATGAATCCCAGCAATATAAAAATCCCACATATTGATTACAAACCTCTAATAAAAAAAATACATAACCACTAAATGGCAGGAGTCCTGGAACACCCACAAAAACAACAAACTCAAACAAATAAAACCCAACCTCAAAGAAAAAACAAAAAGCCAAATCCCAAATAGAGAGATGACAAGAAGGGAAGAAGTGATAATCGCAAGACTCCAAATAGGACACACTGCGATCACCCACTCATATCTATTAAAAGGAGAAGAGGCACCTTTCTGTGTGCCATGCCAAGAACCTTACACCGTAAAACATATCCTGATAAACAGCATAGACCTCCAACAACTACGATTGAAATACTATCATGAAAACAATCTACAAGACCTTTTCCACAAAGTAGACTCAAACAATTTTTTAATGTTTTAGTTGCAGCTCAACTCTAGATAGGGATGCTGAGTCTCGTTATTGAATTCCTAGTAATTACTGTCTTCTATAGTTGTATATCGAACATCATATAATGTGAGCACTTAACCCTTAGGCCGACTTAACTGGTCACATTAAATGAGGTTTGATATACAACAACTACATAAGACAGTAATTACTAGGGATTCGATAACGAAACTCAGCATCCTTATCTAGAGTTGAGCTGCAATTAAAACACCTGAAGTAGGCCTGAGGGTCACTAGGGCGAAATTTCTTTATTCTGTTGGTGACGATTCTATGTTATGATCATGTGTTTTCTTATGGTGCTAGTTCAGTTTTCAGTGTATTGTTAGTCTTCTACCTAGTTTTGTTATAGTTTGGCTGATGTAGTTCTATTTTAATATTTTTAGTTTTTTCAAAAGAATTGTTTTTTGTGTATTTAAACAAATCAATCCATTTCAAAGTCTATTTTTGGATAGAAATAAATATAAACCAAAATGAAAAAAAAACCCAGATCAAATTGCAACAAATAATTCAAGAGAATAAAATCTATTTACCAGGGTTTTTTTTAAATTTATATTTATTTTGTATAAGATATTGGTGATTTGTTTTCCTTTTGAAGAGTTTAAAGTATTTTGGCTTTGATCTCTGTTTGTTTATAGAAATAAATCTTGAGTTCTGTCTGTCTGCTTGCCTGTCTGTCTGGCCTCTTTTTAAAGAAACAATTCCCATTCTTAAATAAAATTCAAAAACAAAGTCCAGGTTTTTCTAAAATTATCAGGATTTAAAAAAAGAAAAAAAAATATTTACAAATATCAACGTTAGGGTTTTTGATATACTTTTTTGTTAAAAATTTTTTAATTTTCTGTTTCTTGTTTAAAAAAAAACAAACCAAATTCCTGAAAATGTCTTTGGTTCGAATTCCTTTTGGGACCAAAATGTGGCGACTGATTACTCAGGTATTTTAGAATTCTTTTATTCTTAAATTTTTTTTTTGAACACTGGTATTCTTCAATGGTCACCCATCTTACTACTGGCCAGACTCGATGCTGCTCAACTTTGGTGATCTGACAGGAATTGGTGTCTCCAATGCAACTTGGCCGTATAATTCATTTCAGCATTTTAGAAGTGGTGATTCTTGCTTATTTTAAACACAGAGAAAATACGAATAACCGTTTTTGAATTAAAAATAACCAAGTAAATAAATAACAGAGAAGCATTTTTGAATATTAAGAAAAAATAATTCCTTTACAAGCACAAAGCATTTTTTGAAAAAAAATATTGGCAAGCCTCCGGCTCCAGGCAATACTTCTAGTATATGTAAATATATATCTATATCTATCTATCTATCTATTTATCTATATG
>JAUZSX010337473.1:0-23829 GCA_034780655.1 Idiosepius hallami
TGCTCTCCCAAGTTAACGAGCCCCATCTGCCCGAGGCAGCTAAAGTGAATGCAATGGTTTTGACTGGGATTTGAACTCACTTAATATGATTCTAGAGCCCGAACTTTTACCGATCCTCCACCATCGCTGCCAAAATATATATATATATATATACATACATACATACATACATACACATATACATACATACACATATATACACATATATACATAAATACACATATACATACATACATATATATACACATATATACATAAATACATATATATATACATATACCTATAAATATACAGATTTATATATATAAAGTCTCTTATGTTAGAGTTATTTCTAACAGATTAAGCATAGTTGAAGCTAGCTAGGACACATGGAGCTTTGTTCTCCATTTCTTATAATTATCTCTGTTTCGACTGTTATTTCAAATCAAATCTCCTCAGCCAATCTTTGGACTGGATTACTTCATTCTAATTGTTTCAATCCTTTCATTTGACTTTTAGGATAAAACTCTCAAACTCCTTCAAAGATTGTTTTCCTTCTGACCAGAAACTACATTTTACACAGGTTTAGAAAAATAGACTTTTGTAAATAATATTAACTCATTAAGAATGAATTGTCTGATTTAGAACTGATACTTTATTTGGTATTTCTGCATCTAAACACCCTTGGGTGCCAATATCTAACAATAATTACTTTTAATGCATATAAACACCCATGTGTGTAAATATACACTAATACCATAGCGAGAGTAGAGCATTGGTAAAAGCATAGGCACTAAAATTGTATGACATGAGTTCAAATCCCATTGCAATCACCTTTAGCTGCCTCGAGCAGAAGGGGCTCATTAACTCAGGAGAGTAACTCATCTAGGTGAAGGGCAACACTGAATGGAAAGAGCCCAGGTACCTAGTACACATAAAAATGGCCTTGGGTCGTTTTTGGTTGGTGCTCAAGCAAGTAAAAATAATGTACATGGTTTGTCCAATTTGTAATCGGAATATGTCAGGAGAGACATTAAATATGATTTGATCAAACTGCTACTTCATGGGGAAGTACATATACATATAGTAAAATGAATTTTACCTTTAAATATTGCATTTGTTTCTCATATTGTTTATTTCTAACTAAATATTATATATTAACTAGATGTATTGTCCAGCTTTAAAATAAATTCATTATTAAAGCTTTTCTCAAAAGTGGTTAAAGATGCCTATTATATAGAAAGTCACTACCGTATATATGAAAAATTTAATGGCCTATCATTTTTTTAAAACTAATTATTATGGTTTTATGTTTTTAAGGGCTGCACATATAAACGGTGTGTTTTTTTTTAATTAATTTTTTTTCAAATTAACTATTGTGGTTTTATATTTTGAAAAGCTACAGAATGTAAGGTGTCATACAACCACGGCAATCTATTTTTTTTACTATAAACTGTTTCAAATAGTTTTTCTATTCAGTTATCAAATATTTAGTTTGATTGCCTGGGGGTTAATGATTAAGGGCAGAAAAAAAAAGAAAATTCTGTACAGCTCTAATGGCTCAGTTGGTAGAGCATCAGAATTTTCAGATGAAAATAATGAAGGCAGCTTGACTGGGCAACTCAGGTTTGAGTCTGGATGCAAGGCTGCAGGTTTTAATCCTGCAATCTTCAGAATGTGTGACGCAATAAATGCATATAAATAAATAAACAGAAAACAGGCTTTATTTTATAGAACAAAAAAATAAGAGTGTAAAAAAAGTACCAAGGCAATGCTGGCTAATTACAGATAGCACTGAATGGATTTGCCTTCTCATGCTAACTTTTGAGTGTGATCTCATGAATGGGGACAAATTGTGTGGTTGCCATGGTTACTAATAAACCTATAGTTTTTAAATTGTGTACTTATCATGGTTACCAATAAATTACTATTTTTTTAATTGTGTAGTTGCCATGGTTACTTATAAACTTCTAAATTTTAAATTGTTTGGTTGCCATGGTTACTTACAAATTTCATGTCTTTAAATTGTTTGGTTGCCATGGTTACTAATAAATTTCTAGTCTTTTTAATTCTGTGGTTGCCATGGTTACTTATAAATTCCTAGTCTTTTTAGTTGTGTAGTAGTCATGGTTACTTATGAACTTTTAAATTTCAAATTGCTTGGTTGTTATGGTTACTTATAAATATCTAGTTTTTCAATTGTGTGTTGGCATGGTTACTAATAAATTTCTAGTTTTTTTTTTCAATTGTGTGGTTGCCATGGTTACTAATAAACTTCTAGTCTTTAAATTGTGTGGTTGTTATGGTTACTTACAAACTTCAGGTCTTTAATGTCCACTGACGTCAATGATTGCAAGGATGTAGGTGTGTGACAGCAACAGCAGCAATTGCAATATATTTCATCAGAAATAATAGGTAAAGAGTGAAGTTATTTAAGTAACCACCACAGCTGAGACAATAGATCACCCTTGTTTGAGGGGATGAAAAATTTAAATTTAAATTTAAACAGATATTGTATTTCCATTAGCACTTCATAATTTTATGTACATGAGTGAAAAAATAAACTTCTTAAATCAATTCAATTCATTAAAAGCATATGACATCCCCAGCTAAAGAAGCTGGTGGCCCAAAGGATCAATATAACTAGATTTTTAATTTTGGGATTTACACTTAGGGAGGAAAAACAAAAATAAGAAAACAAATGCCAATTGCCAATACTCCCCTGAATATCATACAATTTTTCTCCAACTTCCAGATGTTGCACATTTCTGGGAATTTATTAATAACAACATAAATTAACCATCATTGATGGCAGTACTGCAGTAAATAAAATGCTAAATTCTAATTGGTCAAATTTTAGAACAAAGAAAGCCAAAATTTTGGCTTCAATGTCTTGGATTGAGATTGTAGTAAAAAATTAATTAATGAAATCAAATTTTGCTGGCAAAAAATTAAGGAAAAATTTTTGGTGTCAGGTCAAATCATCCATTTGCAAAAAAGGTCCAATTTTGCCATAAGAACATTCCAATTTTGCCCATCAACAAAAATGTCCATAATGGTTTTGACTGAGATTTGAACTTGCATAATGTATTCCATAGTCGGAACTTTCACTAATGCTCCACCTCGCCGCTTAACATTAAACACAATATGAGTAAAATAGCAACAGAACAGATTTTCCGTGAAAACTATGGTTGCCCCTCTAGGGGGGGAGGGCTTTTTAGAGTAAAAAATGGTAAAAAATGACACTTTTGGGCTTATTACAAAATGCATTTGCAGTAAGATAATAAAAATTTTAGCCCACAAAATGTCTGTCTGTGTCATTAATATTGGGGGGAGTGTTTTCTACTTTAATAGCCCAAATCCAACAAACTTTGGAATCCGACAAGGAGAAATGACACAGACACAATGACTGGTCAAGGATACAGAAATTAAATGGATCCCAAGGTAAGATGTTTGTATGACCAATAGTTCAACATTAGGGGTAAGCACCATCTTTTGGAATTTCTGTATTCCCGACTAGGAACAAAGAACAACTCTTACCACAAGTGAAAGCCACACAGTCGTCCCTTTCAAGTTTCCTCCAACCCCTGCAGTGTTACGACTGCTTACAGTATTACACAAATAGAGCCTTCTTAAATGAATAAAAAGGCAAGATTGCAGACTCAACAAATTACATACAAGTATGAAACCCTTGAAATTCCTTAACCTTGATTTCCATCTAAATGCATTTGTTTATGTCTGCAACTGACTTTTTCTTTTTAAGTACAAAAAAAGTCCTCAACTTGAAAGGCTGAAAATATCCAATTGTAAAATAAACAAAACTCAGATTAAAATCTGTGGGATTTCCACATGGATTAGTGGCATTTCTCCCTTCAAACAGCAACAATAACAACGTTTAGATTTAACTTTCCTCAAATGTTAAGTCAATTTTTTTTCTTTTCTTTTTTTCTTTGGGTAAGAATTAGACAATTTAATTGGATCATGGGATTTTTTTCATCTTTTTTTTTTTTTTTAAAGAATTTTTTTTTCTTTTTAAAAAAAAAAAAAACAAGGCTTGGTTGCATTTGTCAAAACACCAAACAATAATTTTATAATAGGGTTAATTGAGCAAGCAGAGACCATTGGATTGTTTAAAAGAGGAAAGAAAAAAAGAAAAGCAAACATTGGAGGGTGAACAAATACAAGATAATTAGAGTAGATTAGTTAGGGTCATTGCCCAAAGTTAAATATTATCAGCTCAGAAAAATATACAAATTGTTAGCTAACAGGATAAATTCGTTCAGGTAGATCGACAGGTGGAATAAAAAAAAAAAAACTAATAAGAACTTCCATTGGTAGCAGCTAAAATTAGAAATCTTTACTCTAAGAAGATAAAAAAGTTAATAGCCAAATAGAAAAGTTACTAGTCAAACCCATAGACTGTTATTTCATTCTAATGTTATGAATAAACCAATAATTGAAAACTTAGTTACTGATTAAGAAAGTATAATCCATTTTCTTTTCAATTACTTTTTCTTCTTTTTTTTTAATTATAGTTTTTTTATTTGTGAGATGAGGCTTCGAAATTTTTAGGAATTAACTTTGTTATTCAGACTTTTGTCCTCATCTGAGTAGGTTTTTGATGTTTCTACACTAAGTTTTGGCTTAGTCTCCCTCAGGCCATTTTCAGGTGTTTTTAACCGTAACCTTTGATAGGGATGCTCCCGGGCCCGTGGCGCAACGGACAGAGGCGTGGGAGTCTCTACGGTTAGAGGTGAGTGTTGTCGGAAGATAGCGGTTTCAATTTCTACCCAAGTTGGCCAGAGGGATTTACTTGGTCACAAGAACGTGGTTAGATAAACAACTATGGAAGGCAGTGATTACTGAGGATTAGGTGACAAAACTTTACTTTTTCTTCTGTATAAAAGTTTGCTGATTTTCTTTAAACATTTTTTAAACAGCTTTGTTTAAAATTACTTTAAGTTTTTAAACAGCCTTGTTTAAAAAATAAAATATTGTTCTATTTTCAATTCATTTTTCATTAATTATTTGAAAGATTGTCACTGAAAAAACAGTTGCCAAAAAATGTGTTTTATTATTTTTAGTAGTCACTTGGAAAAATCACTCCCACATGTGAGCGTTTCTATCGCAATGTAGAGCCCTGCAATGAATGACAATAGAGCCTGAAAGGGAGTGTATGAGTTAGTAGAAGAGAACAGAGCCTAAATAGTACAATTTAACTTAATGCCAGGACATAAATGCAGTTAAGCGCAATGTGTAGGATGATCATTTTTTTTTTCGCATGAAAATAATATGTATCAGGAAATGAAAAATATAAAAAAAATAATTATCATAAAATCTACAATTTAGTTCATTACTTGGTATAGATTGAAATGTGAATTATCTTGAAAAAAAAAAGAAAAAAGATGAAAAACAAGGCAGATATGATCAGTAGATAAACGATAATTTCTAGAGGGCAAGAACCAAGAAATTCACTTTAGAATCATGCCATCAATTGTTTTCAGAGTTTTTATTTAGATTTCTGCCTATGATACATCCATAAATTGAGAAATAATGCATTTGTTAGTTTTTTTTTAAATTCTTGGGATAAGGTTTGATAACTAGGCCTATGACAATATACTTTTATCAAAAAATACTCTACTCATTACTTGACTATTTTGTGATTTTACTATTTCTTTTAATTTTGTAGTTATTAGTAGGGCTGTGACAATATGCTTTTATTTATGAATATTCCTATCACAGCTCCAGTAACTAGGGCTGTAACAAGAATATTCTTTAATAAAAGCAAAATGTCACAGCCCTATTGATAAAACTGGCCAGCACATTTTTGGTGTCCAAGATTTCTAACTTATTCAGACTAATGGTGGTAATTCCAAAAATCTTATTAATTTTTTCTCGTCAGGTTTAATTGTGAAGATATTTGCTATTTTATACCTTCTTTTACCTTAAAATAATTATACTCTAGCAATATAATTGCAGTTGTAGATAGTTATTGTGGTGTATGCTATATTTATTCAAGTAAAATTACATTTCATGAATTTGGCTAGTAACTTTTCTATTTAGCAAGTAAATGTAAATATTTAGTTGTCAAGGGTTAACTAATGGTGAATTTGTCTGTAGGGCCTTGCTTTGCTTAAAAACTTTGGAAATTATGGGGCATCATTTTTGGAACTACCTTCTTAGATATTGCAACTCACTGTGTGGGGGGAAATAAAAATGCTCAGCACCATTGATTTTCTCATCAAAGCAGGCAAATTTCTTGACATATGATGTTGACGTATTTGTTATTAGGGTTATTATTTCTAGAGAGCAGCAGCCCAAGAGAGGTTAAACACTGAACCTTGGCTTGGCACCTGATGTTGGGTCTTACAGCAAGACCATCCTTATTAACTTTTCAGGGGCCACATACTATGTATCACAAAAGTGAGTACACCCCTCACACCTCTCCAGATATTTAAGTATATCTCTTCATGGGACAACACTGAAAAAATGAAATTTTGACACAAGGAAAAGTAGTCTGTCTGTAGGATATACAACAGAGTCAATTTATTTTTCCCTAAAATTAACTCAAAATATAGCCATTAAAAGCTAAATCCAAGGCAACAAAAGTGAGTGCACCCCTAAATAACTACATATCCAAATGTCTGAATTAAATACTATTTTTCATTTTCCCTCTAAAATTTCATGTGATTCTGTGACTATGTCCATGCATCATAAGGAGCAGATGTATTCAAATTTATAGTGCAGTTCTCACACTCTGTCTTACCAGCCCTGAAGGTCTGAGCATGGCACCACATGGCAAAAAACTCTCTTAAGATCTTGAAAAAACATTGTTGCACTACATGGAGATGTGGCCATCTTTATGTATCAGATAAAATGTGAGGGATGTACTCAATTTTGTGATATACTCTAATAGTTTGTAATTTCCAATGTTTTTTATTTCGTTTGTTCTAGTTCTTGTTTTTACTCTGACAGCTTTCTTTCCATCTAATACAATGGTTCTCAACCTTTCCTTACCCATGGCCCCTTTTCCCTGGATACCCTCATAAATATTGATCATTAAACAATGTTCTATTTTTCACTAATATAGATATAAATAAATTGAGGTTTTAATTAACAATGG
Source organism: Idiosepius hallami (assembly GCA_034780655.1). Classification (NCBI taxonomy): domain Eukaryota; kingdom Metazoa; phylum Mollusca; class Cephalopoda; family Idiosepiidae; genus Idiosepius; species Idiosepius hallami. The sequence goes on from JAUZSX010337473.1 coordinate 7,103, forward strand.
AATTGTATATAGTTAGCTTTATTTTTATATAAGAAGTAATTTTATGGAAATAAAGTATTCTACTCTAATTATGATAATAATAAAAAAAATAGCAATAGTTAGGGCTTTGACAATATGCTTTTATTAATTAATATTCATCTCATTACTTAACTATTTTATGATTTTACCATTTCTTTTAATTCTGTATTTATTAGTAGGGCTATGATAATATGCTTTTTATAAATAAATATTCTTCTCACATGTCTAATAACTAGAGATGTAACAAGTATATTCTTTAATAAAAGCATTTTCATAACCCTAGTATTAGTCATAATTAAAAAAATATAGTGATAGTAAAAAACACTATTAATTGGTTTTCTTCATAGACTATTAAAATATCATTATTGACCCCAAATTTATTACAATTTCACCTGTAGACCCCCACAAATATTCCGTGACCCTTAGTTGGGTACTCCTGTGTTACGTTTTTTGTTCCTTTGCAGAGAAAACCCTTTTCAATTCTGTCTACCAATTTGTTGGAGTATTGAACCTAAATGATCTCTGCAACGCCAGTCCATTTATTTGCCAGTTGAATTAGGAAATCATTATGACTTTTTAAGGGTTTCATGGCCAATCTTTGAATGCCTAACTGTATCATGGGCCAGTCACGAGTACATATTGTTGTCTTTCAGAAAAAACATAATGTTGGAAAATATTGGATTCAAAAATCTTTGATTTAGGAGCACTTTTCATGAAATTAGACCGTAGAGGATTCTTTTCGGAAGTCTGAAAGGATCCACCCTACTGTTATAGCCTGCCTTACTCTATATAAAAATCTAAATAAATTAATAAATAGTAAACTTTATTATGGAACTATACAATGTTTCACAAAGAAAAAGGTTTTATTTATATATAGTATCACAACTTATCTTAAAGGGAAATGCTGGAAATGTCCTTCATCGGCATTAAGATATTATTTTCTACTGTACAACAACTTTAACTATATACACTTAGTGCACACTAACTTTTCGAACAGCTCTGTATAATAGATTTTAAATCCGTGGGTAAGGAAAAAAAAATGATCATAAGATGCAATGAGAAAAAGATTTTGCTGGATCAGTTGAAACAATTCTAAATCATTTAAGATTATTTTGTTAATTAAAAAAAAAAAAAAGAGCAAGCTTGTTTTATGGTTGTTGTTGTTGTTGAACAGGAAAACCTCTCCTCACCCGATTGGGCTTGGATTAGTCTTCCCGTTGTTATAGAATTTTTTGCAATCTTAGACTAACTCAAGATTCCCAGTCCTCACCCAAGGAGGTAACTAACTCTAATCGTAGACATTTCTTTAGAATGGTTGGTCAGTGTGAGGGAGAGGGTTGGGGAGGAGGCCTTTCAGTTTGAATGCTTTATTCAATCGACTGATCATAATACAAACTGCCAACCAGCCTAATACAGTACCCGATATTCCTAAGTGGTCACCCATCTAAGTACTAAACAAGCTCTAAGTCGCTTAACTTTGGTGATCTGACATTAACCAGTGTCTCCAACGTGACTTAACCTGATATTACTAGTCGGTCACTCAACTTAGTACTGAACAGGCTCTACAATGCTTAACTTTGGTGATCTGACATTAACCAGTGTCTCCAACGTGACTTAACCTGATATTACTAGTCGGTCACTCATCTTAGTACTGAACAGGCCCTACAATGCTTAACTTTGGTGATCTGGTGGAAACCGGTGTCTCCAACATGACTTGGCCATATAACTGTTTCCTAAGTGGCTACTCATCTTAGTACTGAACAGGCTCTATGTTGCTTAACTTTGGTGATCTAGTGGGAATTGGTGTCTCCAACGTGACTTGGCTATACAAATGTGATTCCTAAGTGGTCACCCATCTTAGTACTGAACAGGCTCTACATTACTTAACTTTGGTGTCTAGCAGAAACCAGTGTCTCAAATGTGACTTAATTGTACTTGTTTTATAATTGCTCTCTATTGTAATCAAAAGCTAAAAGAATCAAAAATTAAATTAAAAGCCTAATTAACTATTTATTTGGCACACACGAATGTAATTGATCTGTTCTTTTCTCTTTTTTTTTATCATATTTGTTGAATGTCATAAAAAAAAAAATGATTGTATGAGCAAGAACAATGAAAATGTCAAATGATAATATTCTGTCGTTGGCAGGACAGGATGAGTATTTGAGGCAATATTTGTTATTTGATCTACACCAACAACAGACCAAGCAACACCGCTACACCAAACAAGTGGGTCTTCTTTTAAATTGGTTCAACAATTATAGAGATATCGAAACCAAATTGAATTTGTACGGTAAAAAAATGAAAAAACAGCATCACTTAATGCATCTAAATATCACTTCTTTTCTGTTTCTTCTCAGCAGATTCGATTCATTTTGTTCCTTAAAAATAGAAGTTTTGATAGTTCTCATTGGAAATATAACTAAATTTAGCAACAACTATAATTATATACTGAACATAATTATAAGGATTATCTTACAGAAAAGAAAGGTTATTTTCCACCCACATTATTCCGAAACATAAAACAAAAATTAAGACCATAATTAAACAAATACTTTTTTCCAAGCCAAGACTATTTGAATAGCGAATAATAAAGATTATATCACCATAATTAAACAGGATTTTTTTTAGATAGTATTGAAATACAATTATATCTGCATAACCTAATTAGGGTAGCAAAGGTGGAGCATTGGTAAAAAGCTTGGGCTCTGAAATTGTATTACGCGAGTTTAAATCCCAGTCAAAACCATTGTATCTACCTTTATCAGCCTCGGGCAGATGAGGCTCATTAACTCGGGAGAGTAACTCATCCAAGTGAAAGGTAACTAACGCTGACGACAAAATCCCATGGATATAATGGGTACATAAAAATGGCTTTGTGCCTAATTTGGGTTTGTGCTCCACAGAGTAAATATAATATCTACTTATGAATGGTAGTAAGATGAAAACAGTGTCATTTTAAACTTAAAATAAAGGTGTCCCAAAAGTCTTTAGCACATTTCAAGTCCTCGTATTTGCTTAACTATGAATGGTTGTGAGATGAAAGTAGTGGCATTCTAAAGTTAAATGCATTAAGCTTTTTTAAAGCTGTTGATTTTTTTCATTTCTTTTCAGATTTAGTTCTTGAAATATTCAATATCAAAATCTGCCCAAAACTTTAGGAACCCTCTGCATTAGGTCACATCAAAAATAGATTAAATAGAATTACATTAAATAAATGGAAAAAAAGCAATACCAGAAAAATATCAACACATTAGAAACGTGTAGAAAACTTACTAGAAATAGAATAATACAAGAAGAACATAAACATAAATTAAAAACATGTGGAAAACTTACTAGAAATAGAATAATACAAGAAGAACATAAACATGCATTAAAACATGTGGAAAACTTACTACAAATAGAATAATACAAGAACATAAACATAGATTAAAAACAAGTGGAAAACTTACTAGAAATTGAATAATACAAGAAGAACATAAACATAAATTAAAAACACATGAAAAACTTACTAGAAATAGAATAATACAAGAAGAACATAAACATAAATTAAAAACACATGAAAAACTTACTAAAAAAACACTTGACAACAAAAAAAAAATTATCCATTAAAAAAATTAAAAATTAAACCAAAATTAAATTTCCAAAAAAAGTTATGTAAAGACAATATGCATCAACATTTTAGGTCACTTGAGGAAGATAAAAGGGTAGTTTGGTTGAAACACTGTTAAACAGAGAATAATAGGGATAAGGACAATAGTTTGAGTAAGGCTTGTAAATTTTTATAATACCTCATCGCAAGGATTCCAAAAAATGAAAATAAACAGGCTTCATTCTATTTTTAAGTTTGCTCCTTTATTGGGATTTTATTCCAAAACTTTTTTTTAATTTTTTTTTATTTCAGGATTAATTATTGTGCATTAGCTATTGAGCTTTAGCTATTGAGCATTTGAGCATTAGCTGTTGAGCATTTGAGCATTAGCTGTTGAGCATAGTTATTCTTCATGTTTTAAGATCACCCCTTTTTCAGTGATTGTCTTTTTTCAGCATGAAACAAAATCAACTTTCAACAGAAAAAATGAAGGACAGACACCTTCTGCTAAATCTGACAGACACTTCATTTGATTTACCTTTTTAGGTCATTTATTGCCGAGAATAATCATTTTTTGATAACTTTTTTTTGTATATTGTTATGTCCTAAGTAAATAGAATAAATAAGGTGACAACGAATACACAGAGTGGTATGCGTAGAAATAAAGGTTTATTAATTCTAGAAATACCATGATACAAATATGAGGCTACTTTGCCTGGCAAGATTATTAATGGTAAGTGAAAATAAAGAAGTAATTTAACATGAAGAGGCTTAACCGAAGTACTTGAGGATATGAAGAGAAGTTTAAGTATTAAGGCAAGACCATGTAGGACCGCTCTGTCTTTGCTATTTTCTGTCTTCTGCTGTTTCGAATATGGCAGGTCCTATATATACATTTATGTATCTGGTCGAAATCTAGTTATTTCCCGTAGTTTCGTATATGGTGTTCTCCGAGTAATGTCCCATTACAACATACACAGTTATTTTTAACAACACAAGCAGGGGTCTACATTGTGACTGAAACACAGTGATTTTTATTCCAAATGGAGACTAAAAATAATAAACCACTTATACATTTGGCGACTGTTTTTTCTTTTTTTCAACAATAATCTTTCAAATACTGAGAGAAAAATGTCTTTCCAACCTTTATTTTATTTCTTTTTTATTATTATTATTATTATTAATCAAGCTAAGTAGAATTGTTAAAACAATAAAAGGTTTAATAGAATGGAAAATAGAACAATATACACCATTTTTTTTAATTAAGGCTGTTTAAAAAATGTAAAAAGAAATTCAACAAATTCTTTTACAAAAAAAAAAATGTAGTTCAAAATAAAAAGGATTATACCTTCTTAAACAGTAACTAAGTTTTGGTTATTGGTCTATTCATAACATTAGAGGGAAATAAAATTTTCATAGGTTTGGCTAGTAACTTTTCTATTTGGCTAGTAAATGCAAATACTTAATTGTGAAAGGTCAACTAAATGTAAATTTGTCCTTAGACCACTGTTACTGAGACTAGTTTAGTGGCATCTATTAGTGAAACACAATTATTTCATTAGAGCCATAGACAGTTTTAAAGATGTTTAAAAGAAAAAGGCTAAAGTTCATTGCCTGAAGCTTGTGGGATTCTAGAAAGTATATGATGCCAAAGGCAATGCAGATATCAACGTACACCTACCCACAGGGTTTTTCGCAGGAAATTTGGTCTGCTGCCAAAATTCTGATTCCATGGGAAATTAATTAAACATACATAAAAAGTAAACATAAACAATCCAACTTAGGCCTATTTACAACTAGAAGGGATATCTAGTATCGCCCAGGATAAATTATTTCACCTTGGATTCCATTTAACTCTCCTCTTCTCCTTGTCACACTGTTAGTACGACCATGGCTCCTTAGGAGCCTTCTCAACCAAGATGGAATCATAATACACAAGTTCAAATCATAGTCATTCCATTTGCATTCATAATTTAACTAATATCCTTGGGAAAGATATGAATCCCACATTTCCTCCAGCTATGTGTTAAATCATGCACAGTATGTTATTGAAAAAAACTATGTTTGGATAAAAAGAGAGTTTATCAAAAATGATTGTTCTCAAATGAGCAAAAAAAAAGGTTGACATGCTATAAAACAAAAAATATTGCCTTTAAGGAGATAATAATAATAATTACACCACACATATTGAAAGTATTGCCTAGACCTGCTCAGAGATTGCTTTGACGCTTCCTTTTGTAGCCATTTTGAACAGTTTGTAATTCAAAGATTTTATTTTCTTTCTAAAAAAATATGTAGTTAGTGTGGTAGTGTTGTTTGTATTGACACTCTAAAGTAAAGTGATTAATGTTTGTGTCCACAACAAGAACAATTAAATTTTGTAGTTTAGGCATTAAATCATTCTAGTACAAAAAAAATTGTTTTGTTATTATAATGGAATTTCTTAACAGAACTTACGAATCAACCAAAAACCAATCCTAACCCTACCTATCTACTTACTTAATACTTGTGATTCGTAACTAAACAAAACCAACACCAACCCTTTAGAAACCTTCCCTTTTGAAAAACATTAATATCTCCGGAACAAATAGTTTCCAACGGAAAAGAAATACGACAGTGTGTTGTATGTGCCTTAGGGATTTTATCAGGGCATGTTAGAATCTTTCTGTGTGATTTCATGCCTAATCTATAAAAATTCTCAACAACAATCCATTTTTTTTCAAATTGGACTCATTCATTAACAGCAAAACAAAATTGAATTTGTTGCAGAAGTCCAAATATCAAATTTGAAGTGTTTAGGCCAAAAACTGGCAAAGTAAAGTAGTTTGGTACAACTACCAATAGAGATTTTTCCTCATAGACAGACAATAACGTGTCATCTAAATTTTTTTTACATCATTTTCCAAACTTTCGAAAACTGAATTTTTTTTTAATGATTTTTTTGACTGAGAATTCAAAAAAATAAAATTAAATTGGGGAGAGTGCGCTTGCGCTATAGTTTAGTTCAATGTCAAGTTTGGCAAAATATTGTTTTCCTTAGGGACATTTTTTTTATAAACTTATCATTTTATCATATCAAACAAATAATAATGAAAGAATGATTTTTTGCACACCACAGACAACACTAACACCACACCAATGTAGGCGGGTAGGCGATCGATCATCGTCGTGCAATTAATAATGATAATATTCGGTTTCTTTAAGTGAGTGAAAAATCCCAGGCTTGACAATCCTGTATTTGTAGTTAAGTTCGTGGCTACGAAAAAAATAAATGACTGACTGTATTATGACACGATGACACACATTTAACCAAAAATAGACAACGAAATTTAACATCATTGAATAATATTCCGTTCTTGCCGTCTTCCTAACCCACACACCACCACCACACAAATGGGATTATTGACAAAAAACACATTTAGATAACTGAACCAGTTTTCCGCTCTTTTCTTTGTCGTAATTTTTTTTCTTTTTCTTTTTTTTTAGTCATAAAAAATATTTGTTTAAGATATTGAATTTTTATGAAAAACAACACTTAACAGTCGATGTCGTTTTAGAACACTTTAGAAAACAAAAACATTAATGGGTGTGGTTTTTGTAGTACTTTTAACTTTCTTCACTTTTCTTTGCTGTCCGTCAAGTAGTGTGTCTGTCACCCATACCCATCCCTGTCGTAGGTGGGAATTTAATTTCGTAACTTATTCGACAAATAAAATAAAAGTACAAAGATTTTTTTAGAATTTGTACAACCAAACGTGAAAATATAAAATAGTTGTTGTAAAAGTTAATAGATTTCCTTCTTTCTATTGTTTTTTTTTTTGTTTGTTTTTTTACTATTTATGTTATTTAATGCCGGAAGCAATAAGTTCTTTTTTTAAGTATTTTTTCGGTCAGTTGTTGGTCCTCTTAATTCTTATAACAAAAAAAAAAAAAAAGAAAAGATGAAGGAAGACAAAACAGCCAAAAAAATTTATTACATAAATTGAAGCCTTATCTCAAAAGAATTCCCAAAAATTTCGTTCTTTTTTCCTCTCCTCATGTAGTTTTTTTTATTTTTATTATTTTTTATTAATATTACTACTACTACTGCTACTACTTCTACTACTACTGTTATTATTACTATTATTATTATTACTCTTATTATAATTACTATTATTAGTAGTAATAGTACTAAGTGTACCCGTATGTGAAAAATTAATTCACATAAATAAAAAGTATTAAAGCCAATCCCTGCTCCCCTCGTGAATCCTGCTTCCCTCTCTTCTATTTGTTCCCCTCTCGTTTCCACCTGCTCCCCTTGCCATCCCCGTTCTCTTGCTTTCATCTGCTTCCCTTCGTCATCCTTGCTCCCCTTGCCATCCTTTCCCCCCGCCCCCTGATCCACAACAACAACAACAACCATCAGGCGGGCGGTCCGAGATTAAATTAATTACATAAAATTTATTACTTTCAACTACCTAATTATTATTATTATTATTATTTTATACATAAACAAAAAAGGGATGTAACTCTTAACTGAATGATTCTAAGGGGAATAACTGTTAAGACTTTAACAGTAACTTACAAAAAATACGCCTGGCTTTTTACAGGGAATGAGTATTATTACTACTACTATGACTCATATGATTAATAATTTAAAAAGAAATTGTTGGATTGGTTAGTTAAGTTTAATAATCTAATCCAGGGTTCGGTTTCCCAACCTTTTTTCCGCAAACGACTTTTAGAACACTCGAATACCTTACTACCGCCTAGATTCGTACATTACATAATAATGTTAGTAGTAGTGGTAGTAGTACATAATTAAAATAAAAATAAATAATTGAATAGTTTACTCGACAAAATTCTACACTGTCGATCGAATGGGAACAGTAACAGCAAACAAACAGCTATAAACCAAATGGGTCAAATCATATATCGTACGTATTGCTAATGATAATGAGTAATCAGAATAATAACCACAGGAAGACTCATCAATCAATGAGCAGAGCTTGTGGTTGATGCAGCAACAAGTTTTGGAATATTTGGTTCCATAGAAAAAGTTTTAGATCCACCACATTTCATTATATCAATTCGGTTTCTATTTTTGGTTAGAATATTCTTTATGGCGCTAAATCCTTTCTCCAAGTATGATGATAGGCATGCAATAAAAACTAGCTTCACTTCCATTCCACAATAATGGAAACTTAGCACTGTGCACTTGCACTAGTGTAACCACATTTCATTTATACCTTGTTTTTCAAAGATTATCACTTCTTCGTCACATAATTTAATAATAGTTTCTTGAAAATTAACTTTTTGTTCTATTTTACACATAATATTACTAGAAGCTCTCAGTCTTTTTCACCGCCCCTACAGGTTCTCAGGGACCCTCTATACAATAAATTTGGTCACCGCCAACCTAAACTCTTTTAACGCCTCCCCCCTGGTGGGTTGTTTACGGACACCGTTGGGAAACCCTGCCTGATCTAATCTAACAAAAATGGTATTAATGCAGGGGGCAGGGCAGGAGGAACGAATTTCGGGTCTGTTTTAAAAAATGGAATAGACATTTTCAATAGTGCTAAAGAAAGTAACTGTAAAGTAAGTATCCAAACCAGTAAACTTCTCTCCACATTTTTCATAAAGTGTGGGGAGTTATACAGAAATTGTAAATTAATTTAATTATCTTTTTATTTTGTTCGTCAAAAAGAAAAAAATGAGTCATTGCCTTTGTTTTTTAGTTAAAAAAAAGTCTTGTTCGTTTTTTTTTTTTTAATGATAGTTTGATATTGTATTGGATTGCTTACTTTCTTCTTTCGTTTGTTAATAAAAATGTTTTGTTTAGATATACTTCTGTATTTTCATTAAAACATTAATTTGATTAAGTTACTTTCCGTTTTTGTGGCACTACATTAATAATTTCCATTTCATTTTTTAAACAATCGGATAATTCGTTCCTCTCCTGCATTAATACCATATTTTTTTAAACACATAAAAAACGTAAATTAAAGATATTTATTTTATTAAGATGCAATAATTTAGCAGCAATTTTAATTGATTGTTTTCTTGATTTTTTCTCCCCTACAATTAGACTTCTTCATCAAATTTAGAATGATTATTTATTAACACTAGGAGAAAAATTATTTAAAAGGATCAAAAACTTTTTTGTGATCTAGCGTTCTTCTTCCTAATGCAGTATTTTGGGCCGTAAATATATCTTCTCGTTGTGACCTGCTAAAACATAAATCAATTATGAAAAAAATTTAATCTTATATAGCTGGGTTCTAATATTATTTAATAATCAATGAAAAATTCACATTGATTAGATAATTACCAGATTTTTTGGAGATTTTTAAAGGGAGAGACCCATCCCATTATTTTGCGATACTATTTTGGTTTTATCATTTATCATAACTAACTCTCTAAAAATCTACCAAAAATCAGGTATGACACTTTTATTTGATTAAGTGAAGAATGATATTTAAGAATGCAATTTTTTTATAACCGATATAAAATATTTTTAAAGTCTTTTTTTAATAATTTTTTCAATAACTTTTTAATTTCAGTATTATTTAGAAGTGTGAAATTCGTAAACAAAAATTGCTTGCATTCTTTAATGTGATCAAATTCATAGTTCTATCTGGAAAAAAGGTGGTAAATGTTTCGTTTTGGGCCAGTTTGCCGCTGATAGTCTCAAAAAATGTCCCCTCGAAAAATTGCAGTGACCATGTCGTAAATCAGGAAATCACTCGGAAAATTTTGTAGACCTTCTTGATCCCATTTATACACACGCGAAATATCGAGCGTTTGTGGAGAGACATATTAGTGCATAAAGAGGCCTGGCATTCGGGCAGAGTATTGAAGAAGCAGTACTTTACTTATCTTGTTATCTCTTCATAAAACGTGAGAAAGATACAAGCAAACTAAAAAAAGTACTCCTATCCACAATATTGTTTTTTTTGTTGTTGTTTTAAAATTCTAACAATTGATTGATTTTCTATTTTAATTTCAGTACATATGGTTTTAATTTTAGTTATTTCACTTTGTTTATAAAGTCGTTCTTTTCTTTAATGTTAATAAAAGGTTATTTCGTTACATTGGTTTTATTCTTTTTTCGATCCTGTGCATTTTTTCCAAGGAACTACATTTGACACTATCACCGGAAAACGGGCCCAAAACAAAACATATACCAAAAAGTTAAAGTTTTTCAGAAATAATGGATTTTAGTAGGTTTTAATTAGCTTTTAAAAACAGGGCAACTTGACTTATGCCGGTGTGTGTTGCACTGTTGCACTGTTGCAATGTGCACACTGAATTTACGACGCTAAACTAAAAAGTACGTGACGAAGTCACGAAACGCTGAAATAGAAGATTATTACCTAAAATCTAGAGAAAAGGCAACAAGTCAATTCAATGTGAAACAAACTTTATTTATTCTGGTGTGTGACTTTGGTGTATGTGACGATTTGTTGAAAAACAAGGAAAAGAGAGGGAAACGAAGGTTCAAAAATAAAATATAAGTCAAATAATATATAATGTTAAAGTTAGTTATAGCAATTTGCATTAATCTTATTTTATTTATTCATTATTATTTTAAAAATTTATTGCGTTACTGGACTTGGATAGTTTCAAGAAGTAGTAATTTTCTTTTTGAATAAACGTTTATATTTAGGCCTAGAGCGAGAGCGAACATTCACGTTGCATTGCATTTCACTCGCTGCATTCTTATATGTTAGTGCATTTTGTGTGGGTGTGGCAGTGGTGGCACTGGTGGTGGTGGCACTGTGGTGGTGTGCCTGGTGTGGTGCATGTATGTGCCCCAACACTAGTACCCTTCACCCTTCTTCCACAGATACCAAATTTGGGCTAAAATATTTTTTTTAAAAATCTTTCAATACGTTTGTAGGATTTTTGTGTTTAAACGCCAAAAGAAAATTTTCAATTAGAGCGAAGAAGAACTAAGAAGTAACCAATAACATTAAAGTTTTTAGTGGTTACTAACTTAAAGCGTTTTGTCACTGTCAACTAAGAGAAGGGAAACCCAGTTAAACTTAAAAATTCACTAATAATCGAAAAGAGAGAAAAAAAATATTAACCACCCTTTCAACCCGATAAAGCAAAATTACCGACTAGTTACTCAGAGCCGTTCCGTTCTAATGAGAAACCGTATCAAAGCCAAAATGAGTAAGTCACTTTTTGCCTTAGGTTTTCAGGGCCGATATATAAGGAAATTAAAGTATTAAAAAGTACTTTTAAAAAAACTATTTAAAAAATAACTATCATTTTTTTTTCTTTCTTTTATCGGCCAAAATGGTATACTTACCTAACGAAGAATGAGGACAAAAAACAGACAGTCCGAAAAATAGATGTACATTAATCTGAATTTAAATATGAATCTAATGAATTACAGAAATCTAAGAGATTTAATTCTTTCAGTAAATAATGCAGATTATTATCTTTTTCTTCAAGGGGGTGACTTTGGCCCAGGAGGTGAGGTGCGTTTTTGCACAAAAAAGACTTGATTGTAAAAAAAAAAGAAAAAGAAAGCGTTTATAAAAAAAAGTTGTGTAAATGATATTTCGGCCCATTATGCTAAATGGTAATTTTGCCAACTTAATTACTCATCGTCTTTTTCGCTATTTGCGTCAGGGCTCAATTTTGTAACTTAACTAACTGTAAACTGTTGTCCTTTTCACTTTTTCATCTATACGAATTCTCTCCGCAAGTTGTTGACGACGAGTAACGACTGGCAAGTCAGCAGTCATCGGATTTTTGGAATCAGTGAGTAACTACTGAGTGTTATCTTTACACCTAGATGAGTTACTCTCCAGGATTAACGAGCTTTATTTGCCCTTGGCAGCGAGTGGAAAGTGAATGTAATGGTTTTTGACTGACATTTATTTACGATGGCACAATATGGACAGACAGAAAGCAAGCGGGGTCGGGGTCCCGAAAGTAAAAACGCGTGCCGGGTGGATGGGATTATTACCACCCACTCTCTGCCACATTGGCCTTTTATTGCCAAATTTAAATAACTCCTTTTTTAATTTTATATTTGGATTTAAATTTAGCTTTTTTTTCTTAATATTACATTATTACTTCAATAATTAATTATTGTCAACTTTTCAAATTGGTTGTTTTTCTGTAGTAGTTACTAGTTACGGTCGGTTCGGTTTGAAGTATTTTTTATACTTTTTGATTAAAGACTTAATTTGTTTGAGAGGGGGGAAAAGACTTGATGCCGGAAGAAAATATAACAAAACACGGAAAAATTAATTCTAGGCTTTTTATCTTATTTTTTATTTTTCTATAAATCGATATAATTGCAATTTGGCCATTTTTTTTATCAATATTTATATTATTTTGTTTTTTTTATTTTTATTTTTTGCTTGCCAAGTGGCCTTTCGTGCTTTTTCTTGTCACGCAACCTTGTTGACTGCCTGAGCCTGCCCTACTGCCCTCTGTCCATATTCCAGAAACTTCAATAAAAAGTTCTTGCCGTTTTGCTCATTTTTAATTTGTCAACAATTACAAATATTTCTAGGTTGAGAGAACAACAATAACCCCGTTGGGTTGGAAATTGGGAAACTATTTCCAAACGAATTCTGTTAGAATGAACCCTTTAGACTCTAGAAGGCCGATACTGGCCCAGTGGCCCATGCGACCAAAGGCAAAAGAAGATACACACCATACCGATATTTCGGCCTAGTTCTCTGAACGTTTCTGAGCGAGGGTGACTACTATTTGGTAATTTCGCTAAAAGGAATAATAAATAAAGTTTATTTATTAAACTAATGTTTTATAAATTCTTTTGAGAAAAACTGAGTAACTTATCTTACTTCCCCAATTTTGTAATATGCTTTTGATGGCTTTAATACATATATAAAAAAAAGTTAATTTAATACAATATGGACAGTGATGGAGGACCCCGTCACAGTCACACACACACACATTTTACTTGGGACACCCAGTCAGCTCTCTGTCCATTCGGGACCCGGGTAGATGCCCATATTATACCGTTAAGTTATGAAAGCAAAAATAATTCATTCAACTCCAAAAGTTCTCGGGAGAAAGGAAAGGACAGGCCGTGACCGACCAGTGACCACTAAAAAGGTTTTGAATGTAAATATTTTCGCGAGTTGTTTTGTATGTTAACGTTATTCGTTGTTAAATGATTCAAAATTGTTTTTAAAAAATTAAACGGTGAATTTATAGTTTAGGTGTGAAATCACCAGAGTACATTTCTTTTTATGGAATTTCTTAGCGGAGTTTACGAATCTATCAAAAATCAACCCTCAACCCTACTTGATACTAATGATTTATTTGCAACAAATCAAAACTAACACCAAACCTTAGAATCCTCGGAAGAAATAATTTCCAACAGAAAAGAAATACGCCAGAGTGTCACTGTGGTGTTGGTGTAAGTGTTACTGTTGTGTTGACTGTTGTTGCACTTGCATATGCCTTAAGGATTTTAGAGCATGTTAGTATCTTTCTGTGTGGTTTCCACGCCTAAACTATATGTTCCAAAGTTTCATTTTCATTCAACAAAAATAACAAGAACATTAAATGAAATCCTTGTAAATATTTTAACAAAGAAGGAAACTAAGAAAGCTTTCGTTATATGACGAGTTCGAGAATAAAATCCCCGAAATGCTTTTGATAAATTAATAAATCTTTTTTTTTTTTTAAGTGGGAGAACTGTGTGGAAGTGAATTAACTGGACGCGGGGACGCCCTCAATTGAAATTCCAACTAAAATTTTAGTGACAGATATCTGAACTCGAAAAAAAAAGAAGAAAATATGCCTACTTGTTGACACAAAGAATCCCCTCCTTTTTTTTAAAGCAAACAAAAATCAAATTTAGTTTTTACTTTTTTTGTTGTTTGTTCGTCCATAAATAAAATAAAACTTTAGTTAAAAAAAAAAAACGTAGAGAGAGACAAAAACTTTTTAAAATGTTTTTTTCTTTTTGGACAAAAGCAATAATCATTTACAGGACAGTTAAAACAAAATAAAAATAAATGATTTAAAATACGAAAATATAATAAAATATCAATTGACTTACTCGTTTGATTTGGTAATAAGTAAAATCCTTAAAATCATCTGTCAATATTTAAATGTGTGTATAACAATTTGCTTTTGTGTGTGTGTATTAACTTTCAAGTAAGTAGCTAAAAAGGAAGAGGGAATCGTAATTATCTTTAAATAAAATTATTTCTCCTTTTTTTTTCTTTAATATCAGTTTTGTTATTTTATGTTTTTGTTTTTTTAAAGAAATAACTTAATTTTATGATAGTAGAAAAGTCCGAGAAGAAGGAGCAGTCAGTAAGCACGCCCAGCAGCAGCTGTGGTGGTGGTTGATGCACAAGTGCCACTGTGCGATGATGATAATGATGATTGGACTGTCAGATTAATGTTGATAATGATGATGATGATAATGCTTGGATTGATAATGATGATATGTTAAGGTTTTTCTAGTATTATTTTACACAGTGAAAATCTAAACGATATTTTTTTATTTTATTTTTTTTTATCTTGTTTCGCACAAAGTCTTTTCTGATGATAGTTTTTTCTTTTTTCTAAATTAATGTTAGGGTTGTCATGACAACAGTGTCGGAAAACGGACGAGGACGGGCTGTTTGGCGTCGAAGCTTGGTTTTTCTTCTTCTTCTTGGAAATTACACATGGGTTGGGGTTTGGTTTGATTTTGGGTTTGGGTTTGGTTTGGTTTTGGGTTTGGTTGTCTTGTCAACTATGAGTAGAAAAATAATGGAATCAGAAAAGTGCGGGATTAAAACTCGAAAACTAGCAGAAGCAGCAGCAGCAGAAGCAGGCAGCAATCACAATATTACTACAACCACTACTACTAGTACTAGTACCGCTTGTTTTAGTGGCTATCAGTTGTAAAAGTAGTCGTAGTAGTTCCAGAAATAGTATTGGTGGCGGTGTGGGGGTGGTGATGGTGGCTGTCGTAATAGTGCTGGAAGTACTACTACTGCGCTGCTTTTCTGTCGGTGGTGATAAAAAAGTTATAGTATTTAATCGTGGTAGTAGTGGTAGTAATAATAATAATGGTGGTGGTAGTAAAGTAGTGGTAGTAATTATTCCCATTTGGAAAGGTATGAATAATAATAGTAATAGTATTGTTGGTAAAGTATTTAGTGGTAGTAATAGCAATACTACTAATAACCCTTGGGAAAGGTATGACTAATAATAGATTAAGCCTTATTTGGGGTTTTTTTTTTCTTAATTTTAATATTTACTATTTATTTAATTATTATCATCCACAGACAGTGGCGTAAGCAAGGGAGGGGCGGCCAGTCCGCCTCCTCGGGTGGCACATGCTAAGAGGGCGGTATTTTGAGAGGGGGGTTAAAATAGATAATAGAAAAAAAATAGCTGAAAGCTACCAAAAGATCTAAAACTTTATATCCAAAATGAGTTTTTAAGGATGTAGTTTAATGTTTGATGTGCGTAAAAAGTACTGTTTTTAAACTTCTTTTTAACTGAAGAAGCAAAAGCACCCAGTCCAGTGAAAATAAATATTTTTAGTTGAATATAATTAGATCCTTGATTGTAGTTTCATAAAACAAATATTTTTAAGGCTTTTTGAAATGTTGAACGTTAATGGATTATCAGTAGTCGGGATGGGGGACGCAAATCTTATGACCGCCCCGCCCCGGGCGGTAAAAAACTGTTTGCTCTTACGCCACAATTGTCAACTTTTCACTTTGGTTATTTTCAACCTGCATGCAGTAAATAAAACTAAAATTTGGACTAACTTATACTATTTTTCATTTAAGATTTTTAATTTGTTTGAAACGTAAACGTATTGCTAAAGGGCATAAGAAGCTTTGTGCAAATTTTCTGCTTGTTATGATATTTTTTCATTTATTTGACTAAAAGTATGATATTTACTTGGTGAGCACCCGGGCCCCAAGTTTGGCACAAGGCTATTTTTACGTGCTCTTACCAGGGTTTATATATTCGGTGTTACCCTTCACCTAGATGAACTGCAGTCGACGTGGCTCAGTGGATAGACAATCGGACTTCGGAATCGTGCTACGCGGGTTCGAATCCAAGTTGTTCCGTCTACGTTAACATGTCGACTAATACCCTTGGGAAAGGTATGAAG
>JAUZSX010337474.1:0-10716 GCA_034780655.1 Idiosepius hallami
TCTAATCTCTGGATCCTTTTTCTGTTGATATGAATTTAACCACTAACATTGTAAAAAGAAACACCTGTTTTTATTGAAATTATAATCGTTGTTTGATGAAAACAACGCTTTAAGGCAATTTGCACAAGTTTTCTATTATTTCCAATGTACAGAACACTGAACATTATCGCCCGGAATTGTGTCCGACTGCTCACTTTGTTTATGCACCAATAACCAGACTGACTATAATCCGCTTGTTGCTCGGTACAATTCGGTTGGCAACATTTCTTAAACAATTCTTATATATCATGAGCATCTTCTAATAAACACATCTTGTTTTGTTTTCCCCTCCGATATTGTGCTTGTGTACGTTTTACGGCATTTCAACATTCATGCCAGAAACATATTCTCAGAAACTAATAATTTAGGAAAAGATATGAATCTCATTATTTTTTGCTCTAGCTATCGGCTAAATTACACAAAAAGCTATTATTTAATTAATGTACTGTCGTAAAAATGAATATGTTTATGAAAATGAGATTGATCTCAGCATTAAATGACCGAAAAGGCTGATATGTTGTAAAATGGTAAAACCATATAAAAAATGGACTTTTATGGAAAATGGTTATTCTTTGTGTTAAATGACTAAAAATGTTGACAAGCCGTAAAATATATGTAAAAATAAAGGACGATTATGGAAAATGATTAATTTCGACATTAAATGACCCCAACGTAGTTCATATGCCGTTAAACCCCAAATCAATTAATCAAACCTCTTTTTAAAGATTACTATAAAAATAGGTGGCATTACTTTTGAAATGAATATCGTAGAACACGATTGAAGAATGATTAACTCGGAGATTGACGACTTCCACTTTACCAAAAATGATTGAATCGAAATATAATTGTTTATTGGGGAACCATTTTGTGGATAAGCACGTTCGTATCCAACACGATCTTCGTTTTAAGTTTGTCTGTCTAACTAACAACCTTATCATTCTCGTCTCGTCAGTTCCTCTAGTACTTTCTACCCAATTCCTTTGCCGACTAACCTTTTTCTAACTTTACACCGGCTCTATCTCACCTCCAACCCGGGCAGCTGTTCAAATAATATTTATGTTTATATCAAATTCCGCTTAATAAAGAGATTTTATTCACTTTTTCTGTCAGATGCACACAGACGGTCTACGTAATCTACCAGAATGCTTCACTGGCGATAACATCAGGCTGACAATAACATAATTGAACAGTAACACAAATAAAAGAGGAAGTAATAGGAATACGGCTACAACAAAATATTTTTATAATAAAATAAATAGTTAGAAGATGTAAAGAAAAGGACAAAATATCCTATTTTACGATACTTTTTACCACAATATGCACTCTTTTTGCTATCTTAATAACGGTGGATATCCTTATTTACAAACATCGTCAGTAAATCATACACATATCCGAAAGATATATCTACTTGGTTATGCACAAACCCAAATTAGGCAAAATTAAAAAAAAAATAGAACACAAACATACATGTAGTATCAGTACTAACAGCAGATTTAATTGTTAGATCGAAACTTTGCTCCAGTGTCGGTCTAAAATTACCATTAGGTAAGCAGAAACCTGAAATGGCAACATAATAATTGGAACGGGAGACCAAATTGGAATCGAAGAGAACTGATTCGATCATAAGACAAACCGATACCGAACGCAACCACGAGATGAGAAAGAATCAGGCACAACAACTGGTCAAACTGGGAACGAAGGGGTGAAGTAGATATGGAACAATCTGGAACCAAACCCGACTATTTGCCTAATTGGAACTGAAGCAACCATAGTCCAAGCTGGAATCAAATGTGACCACGAGTCCACCTAGAACCAAAAATGCCTACAAACTGCTAAAAATGAAGATTATCCCAACCTGGACCGGAACTGAAGACGACCATGGCTGGAAGACGAAGAATATAAGAACCTGGGTTACGAGAATAAGTCTGCTGATGCTTTCAAGAATGAAAATGGATGATACGTACCACGTGAGTCACAAGTGCACGGTTTCACTACCAAAAAAGTGCCAGTGGGTTAGTATGTGATGTATTTAACTCATAACTCCAAGTGAAATTCATACATTTCCAAATGGCATGAATCAGAATAAGGACTTAATGGAGCGACCAAAATCTCAACTCGAACAGTATAAATCTCGCGATGGATCACGTTACTTTGTTCACAAAACAAAACTAAAAACAAAAAAACAACAACAAAAAACAAGACAAAAACAAAAACAAAAGAAAAACAAACATTTATTTGGATATCAAATAACCGAAAATTGATTGAGCATTAAACAAAACCAATCAACTTAAATACATGATCTTTTAAAAAGTTAAACTAAAATGAAAATTAAAAAAAAATTAATCTAAAGTTTCGCAAACTCTAGCTGAAAAGCACATTTGTGAGATGAAAATTATAGCTTTTAATTACATTATCAAATGCTATAATCTTGACATCAAGCTTAAAAGTCGCCAAGGGCGGTCATTAGGCAAATTATAATACATTGCTTTATACACATTAAAGATGTCGTTGTAAAACCATCGCATAATAGAAAGAGAGAGAAAAATATAGTGTTGCCTTTTGAATTTGATATTGCGATTTTAAGTTGTGTTAAATCTGTCTGCCCTATCCCATTTCATTGCTCTCGTTTATGCGAGCGCTTCAATCCTTTTTTATTTCAACTAAAAAACTATTCCACTTGAATAGAGTTTTCGTAACCCTTACTCTAATCCTTAACCACCTCTTGTATCTACCAAACACCAACTTTTAGTTTTTTTAATCCTATGCATAAATAAATATTGCAGACAGAACACTTCAATTTATAACAATCACTAACTTACCTATTCTCTCAAACACACTTGCATATTCGTCTGTACGTAAAAGTGGGCGAGTTTGATTGCTTGTATGTGTATATGAATGTATACACATATTTACAAGTTAGAAAAACACTTCTTGAAGAGCACAAAAACGGATTAAAAAGTTTTCTTTTAATTTTTACTAAGATTTAAAAATGAAGGTAAAAGATTCAATTCGAAAAAAACATCAATTTTCAGAGTGCCTAATAACAAATTTTATCAAGTAGTGCATAAAGATTTTATTTAAATTGAATCTAAAAATTATCTTGAATTTATTTCATGTAATGTACATTTTGTTGCACTTTTAAAAAAATAGATCAATCTATTATTTAGCAATTAATGATATAAATATACTTATAGATAAATTTATTTCCTTTAAGGAAAGTTAATATTCTTGTTATTTTCTATTTAATTGATGAAATGAGAAAATATTTTAACTGATATCTTGTATTTGTAAAAAGTTAATTATTCACCTGTAATGTCAATGTTTTTACAAAAAGAATGTCAACGGCAGTTAATAATATACCATATTTCATATAGGTTTCATTAGATAAATTCAGTACATAACGGGAAAAATAGACGTGAAAATTCCAAACGTAAAAATAAATGAAAAAATCAGAGCTCTATCCATTCAGGTCCTCGCAGTGCGAAAGCGTCTTTATTGATAGATTAAAAAGCATTTTATTTATATTATCTTATTATCAATTATTTGTATCTATTATTCTATGAGATTTGTTAAAAAGTAATGAGAAAATGTCTGGAGAGACTTTCAGTATGATTTGATCAAACTGCAACTTCATGGGGAAGTACATATTCATGTAATCTACAGAATGTCTTTCTGACAGGTTCCTGTAATTTTTAGTATGAGTTCAGCAGTGTTCGTTTCGGGACCAGTCTGATCAGGTTTGCCTATCTGTGGAAACAAGGAGGAACGTTATGTCATTAAATTTGTCTTAATCTTTAGAAAACCAAACAAGAATGGTAAAGGAGGCCTATAAGGATGAACAGAGGAGCCAAGAAAGTTTCTCTATGTGATTTAACAGTTTTTTTTAATAGGTTGAAGATAAAAAATGAGAGATTATGCTTTTCATTCAGTTAAAAAATACCTGACTCGTTGGTAGAGAATGCAACTTTTGTCTTGAATGTGTGTCAGAGACAGAGATGCATCATTAAATCTCTCCATGCAGATTAAAACTGATCAAAATTCACCGGCGCTTGTTGGACATTTATGAAGCTGACGCAGTTGATTTCATCACAGTTATGAAATGGGTTCGGCAATTTCAGAATAGCGATGGAGATGTGATTGACAAAACACGCCATGGATGCGAAAGTCCACCTCTTCGTTCATTGCTGACAAAAATGCATTGAAAATTGTAGTTACTATGTAGATAAATACATTTCTGGGGGACAGAAAAATTGCACGTTTTCATGGTAATCTTTTGGATTTTGTACAAGAAAGTCGTCTAAATATAAATTTTTGGTAATTATTCATTTTTGTTGTTGTCTCGGAAACAAATTTCTTTTTGGTGCGAATTTACACAAATATTATAAACAAACTGTTAATAAATCAATAATACAAAAACTAAAATAATACAAAGAAATATTATCTTTTGGGTATTTTTTCCGAAAATATAAACGATTTTTGAAAAGTAAAAAAAAATATAAATAGCAAACTTTTTGGAATATTTTAAGCCAATATTCTGACAGACGTTTGCATAGAAAAATATGTGGAACGATTGTTTAGAAAATTTAATAACAGTAAAAGCATTAAAGTAAAAAACAACAAATATAACGGACAAGTTTTTAAAAAGTTGTTTTAAAATTTTGTCGCCAAACCAAACAGATAAAATTAGATATCCCTATCTGTCTTATACATGTATTTATTTAATTTTGCTGCTTTTTCGGTTTCTTTTTTTTGTTTCCCCACATCCCTTCCCAGCTATCACCTTTTGTTTATAAACAAGATCGAATTACACACTAGCATTAGTTGGAACGCGGATTTTTTCTCGAGACATTCTTGTAAATTCAGCAAGTTATTACCTATTAGTCATTGATTTCTTTTAGGAAAGTAATTTTTAAAATTTTTCCTAGATTTTTAAACTTTGCTATGACTTTTGATGTTAGCTATAAAAAGTTGTCATTTCGACTGATTTTTTTTTTAATACCTTCGACCAAAAAAATTTAAAGCATATTTTTCTTTGAGATTTTTGTCTTATGAAAAAAAAAGATCTTAGCTGGTTTTAATAAATAAAAAAAGGAAAACTCAAAATAAATTTTACACGCAGTAAATGAGCTCCGAAAGAATTATCAATGAAACTTTTTTTGTTTTTAATGGCACGCGCTACCACTGCTTGGCACTACTAGTGATATATGACCACAATTTCACAGCGAAACGAACCCGTTGCTCACTATAAATTAAAATAGGTGGAAAAAATTTAATATTGTTTACCTTTCTGTGAGAATAGGGAAACAAATCAAGATATAGATTAACCTCGGACAAAAACAGGTTAAATTCGACAGAAAAAAATACATTTCTTATCGGTTGATTTTGTTTTAAGGTATATTAATCATTTCTGTCGTATAATGCTGATAATAATTGTATTTGATAAAGGGTTATCTTTCTTCAAGGCGTTGTTTCAATGGTATTATTTGCTCTACTTAATGAATAGCTAGTATCGGAGTAACGTGAAGGTTCATACTTCTCTCAAGGGTATTAACGTAAATGTGAGCGTAACGAAATGACCGGAATTGAGCTCACATCTTATGATTCTAAACTTCATGTGCCTATTCACTGTACAACTAGATTTTCCGTTTTTTACCAAAATGAAATGAATATAGATAGTTATAGAAACTAGCGCAGACAGTATATGCCCGTTAAATACAACGGGTTAATAATAAATTATTCAATAAAGTTTACTTTTAAATTGTGTATTTTTTATCACTTATAATTCATTTGAAACTAAACTTTATACATTGATTAACAAAATGAACTAATCTAATCAAATAATTAACGTCCGTTATTGATTACACCCAAGGATATAATGAACATGTGAAAATGGTCTTGCGCCAAAATTGGTTTGGTGATCGACCAAGTTAATATACCAGGCGACAAACTCGGAAGCCTTCATGTCATAACCATAATTTCTTTTCATAGAACTTTGAATCTAACCCTTTATTCAAGCCACGGTGGTAGACTTTCAAAGACATTGGCACCTCTACTCGGTCATAGTCAACAAAATAAGAACTGTAGAACAGCTTAGATTGAATAACGTTAATTCTATTAAAACTCTTGTTTACAGAATAAAAATTCCCGACTTTGATCATCTGAACAAGGCCGAAGATGTTTACGTCTTAAATATTGGGACTATAACAATGATGTGGACAACAGCCTGACAAATAGTTGTAGAAATTCTATTGAATAATGCAATTTTAAAATTGAATACAATGTTAATTGAAACATAGAATCTTGAAAATATTTTGTCTTCTCGAAATTTTTAGCCTCATATTGATTCCATTCAGATGTAGATACAAACTATTTATAATAGGCATCTATAGATGCCTATTATAATGGTCCTTAATCTAGAGAGCTTTCCAAAGTTGGGAATGGTTTTCAAACGAATAATTTCCTCCAAAATAAATAAATTATGAGATTTTTTAAAACTGATTATCCTCACTATTTTGTCAAATGCTTTTATTAACCGGTTCATTTTGTTAAAAATATATACAAAACTAAACAATAAATGCCGTATTCCATTTATTTCGGCTAAAATAGTTTCCAATTTCCAAAAGACGTAAGGGTCGTAAAATAGAGTCCAACAGAAACAGAATCTTATATTCATCATCACACGTTAAGCCAGTACCAATTATATTTTATTCGTTAGTCTCAGCTGTTCTTATCTTTTAGATTGTTGACCAGATTCCAGATATCTCCATGTACAATAATTTGCCATTAGCTAACGCCTGTCCATTTAGCAAAATTTACAGAAAAACTTTTTTTTTATTCGCCAATTTGGGCTGTCAATCAAAGTGTAAAAAAAAGAGTAACATGAATAAAAGTAGGCGGGGCAACATAGATAGCAAAAAAGCAAAACCAAAAACTAAAATGTGTGTGTGTTTTGTATATATTTATATACACATGATATTGTGTGTGTATATGTATGTGTATATATGTAAAAGAGGGAAGAACAAAAGTGGAAGGGCTAAAAATAAGGGAGAACTCGCACGACCCACCGACCAATGAAAGCAACGTGCTACCTTTTCGTTTAACCAGTAAGCTAACGAGCGTGTCTCTTCTTTTACTTGCTCCCTTTCTAGCACTCTACACGGAGAATTATCAAAAAGGAATTTGACTTAGACCAGTGAAAAAAGAAGGATCATTCTTTGTTGACAGATAAATGAACAGAAAGACGACTAAAGTTATAAAGAGGGAGAGATAAAGGTAAAGTGACCGGAAGAGGATATTGTAAAAGTGTATGTGTATGAGAAAAAGAGAGATAGGGAGGGAGACATAGTGTGTGTGTGTGCGTGTGAGTGTGTGTGTGTGTGCGTATGTAAGCGTGAGAGAGTGCACGTGTTTGTTGTGTATGTAACTAGAACGGGTATGGAAAAATAAGGTGTGACAGGAAGAAAAGAAAAAGTAACTTTCTATGTGAAAAAGAAGCTATCAAACACAGAGAGAGAGAGAGAGAGAGAGAGAGAGAGAGAGAGAGAGAGAGAGAGAGAGAGAGAGAGACGGAGAAGGAAAAAGATAGAGAAAGTGAGAATAGGATGAAAACTTTCGTTTTGAGATGGAAAAGGTATTGGCGTATTTATTTACTTATTAAAACATCAACATAAATTAAGAGAAATTAAAAAAAAGAAATAAAAGAAAACAGAAGAAAATTAGTACAAAAAATGAAGAAAATGAAATAAAAAGAAAAGTATTATTAAACAAAAAACAAACAAACGAACTACAATAACAACAACAACGCCAACAAGAACAACAAAAAGTCGTTAAAAAGAAAATTCCAACCTAATTTTTTTCCTGTTTTATATCCAAGACAGACGATATCAACAAGTTTTCTGGAAATAAGTTAACGGATTTTATTGAATGTTAATTATTCGAAAAAAAAGAAGGAAAAAAGATTTCTGTAACTTCATCCATGCGTCTGTTGAAAATATTTAACTTTGAGAAAAAAAAACCCCCGAAAAACCAGATAAACAAAACTTCTTTTTTTCCACATTGGATGTAAATTCGTTTACTTAACTTTTAAAGCCTAAAAAAAGTGTTTGTAGACGGATCCATTCATCTCCTTTTTTCTTTTTTATACTTCAAAGTAGCAACACAAAAATAATCTCAGATTATTTCGAATAATTATTTTGGGGAGTATGTATTTAAAAAACTTTTTTTCCACGCAATTGGCAGTATTATGGAGTCAGTTAAATTAAGAATTAATTGATAGTAGACGTTTGTTGTTTTCCGGGCACGCTACTTGTGAAACCTACTCAGTTGTATAATCTCCCTCTCCAACGTTCGTTTCGACAGTGCCTGATTCACAGAGTACCAAAAACACATGGCCTTTTCTATACACATAAACACATGTACCTACCTACAAGACACTGCATATATGCCTTCATTAGTTTGACTGAAGGCAAGAAGTGCACATGGTACCAAAATACGGATTGCTTTTCTTGAATTTTCACTAAAGAGTAGGTATTTGTAAAAAGATATTTTAATTTTTATTTGCGCGCAAATTTTGTTCTAATTTTTTTTTAATTCTAGATATTCAGAATATTTTTTTAAATCCTTCTCAAACACTTTAGATTATGAAAAGTATAAAACTGGGTAATGGTGAATTTGGGATCACGTTTTACTTTGATTTATTTACACACAAAAATTAAAAGCGATATAAGATTATTTAAAAAATGTAAAAAGATGAAAAATATATAAAACTATTTAATAGATATATGATTATTTAAAAAATGCAATGTTGTTTGAAAGATTTGATAATTAAGATATAGTTGGCAATGTAATTAATTATGTATAGTTATCTGCTTGATTTCAATTTACATACATGAAAAAAAATATAAATAAGACTTTATATCGTACCTTGTAAATTTTGAATTTAGGAAACATCCATTGAGAAAATAAGCGTAGCATTGTCTTTTTAATCTAATCATTATGTTTATGGCTTAATCTATTTATAAGTATAATTGTGTCAATTTTTTCTTTTCGTTTTCTTTTATTTGTTTTACTTTTACGCGCTAATTTCAAACATTAGCGTAAAAATAAGGCAATATATATATATATATATATATATATATATATATATACATGTACATAAAGTAGAAATATATATTTGGCAGTTACTATGCAATGTTTACACTTTGTTGATATTTAGAAAGATCAAGAATAAATTCGAAATTCACTTATTATATCTCTACATTTAGATGATTAGATTGACCATCATTTGATATTTGTGCTTCATTTAGAATATAACATGGCTGTCTTTCTTTTAATTGTGGTTATTTCTATTCCTATTTAGAATTATATCCAGTTCTTTTTGACGTGAGAAATACAACCAATGCATAAATTGGATAACAGGTGGAACTATATAAGGATTTTGGCGCCATAAGTTGGTAACAATATCATTTGACTGACACCAAGGATTTATGTAGTTAGCTTGACCTTCAAACCCACACATAAGTATAGTGTTCTAGTTGAATACACACAAGAATCACAGTAAGAGAGAGAGAGAGAGAGAGAAAGAAAGAAAGAAAGAGAGAGAGAGAGAGAGAGAGAGGGGAAAACATAAATAAATAAAATGACTGCCGCATCTCCATCTTATGTAAAAGCGGAAAAGCTTTATTCGGACTATTCTTTGCAATCCCTTGACCCACTAGATGATCGAACAAGCATTAGTGGGGTCACTATTAATATCGGTGGTGTAGGTGGTGGTGGCAGCGGTATTAATGGCAATGAGGTTACAGGGAGTGTTGGTAGCCATTTAAATTTGGTCCAGCGGTCATTACATGATGGACACACGCGAGTGGGCACAAATTGCAATCAGCATTCAATTGATGATATACTCGGAAACACCAAAGTTACACACAATCACTTCCACAAAGGTAAGTCATCTTATATAATTTCATTCATGTCAAAGGTTCTCAACCGAGGTCCACACGAACCCTAATAGTCTATATAATATTTCTACGAGTCCACATGCATAACAACAAATCTGGGATTCACAAACCATAATTTGAATAGCTAAAGTAGTTTGTTGTTGAATACTTATATTAAATTAGTTTTTGTTTAAAAGTAAAAGTTAAATATCTAATATTTCTTTAAAAATTAAAACCTAGAAACTAAAATTAGTGAAAAAACAAAGAATTTGTTTCTTCATCTAATTGCTATGAAAAGGCAAAAAGAAAGTAAATAGGGCCCATGGGTAAAAAGAGGTTGAGAACCGATGGGCTACGGTTTCTATTTTTTCTTTTTATCAAAGGAACTAAATAATGTTCAAGATAGACTGGAAATAATAAAAATGCCCAGAATTTTTATAATTGGGTTCATTTTCGAATGGATTATAAGACAAAATTTATTAAGAAAGAAGTTTGTGCAATATAAGAATAAAAAAAAATTTGTAGAAAAAAATATAAATTTTTACGGCACAAAATATAACCTGGAGGGTGGTTCTTTAGAAAAATTGAAACGTAAACATAAGTTTAGAAATCTATCTATTAATATAAAAGGAAAGATGTTTTTTGTGTGTGTGTTAGCTATGCATGGCCACATTTTTTATCGGATTTTCATGAAAATTCACACATTTGTTTCTTACACCCTCGAAATCTTAAAAACGAAATT
>JAUZSX010337485.1:0-10716 GCA_034780655.1 Idiosepius hallami
TGTGATTTTACCATTTCTTTTAATTCTTTACTTATTAGTAGGGCTGTGATAACATGCTTTTATTAAAGATTATTCTTATCACAGACTTGACTATTTTTTGATTTTATCAGTTCTTTTAATTCTTTACTTATTAGTAGGGCTGTGATAATATACTTTTATTAAAGATTATTCTTGTCTCAGACTTGACTATTTTTTTTATTTTATCATTTCTTTTAATTCTTTAATTATAAGTAGGGCTGTGATAATATGCTTTTATTAGAGATTATTCTTGTCTCAGACTTGACTATTTTCTGATTTTACCATTTCTTTTAATTCTTTACTTATTAGTAGGGCTTTGATAATATGCTTTGATTAAAGATTATTCCTGCCAATTCTGTGGAATTTCAACCAATTCTGCTGGTAAGAATAAAAAGAAATCTTATCATAAAGATGAAAGCCCAATGTTTCGTGAATCAATTGTTTTGGGAATTGTCTTTCCTTTCTTCTTCATTCTTCTTCCTCCTCTTCTTCTCCCTCTTCTTTTTCTTCTTCTTCTTCCTCTTCTTCTTCTTCTTCCTCTTCTCCATTCTTCTTCTTCTTCCTCTTCTTCTTCTTCTTTTTCTTCTTCTTCCTCTTCTTCTTCTTCATCTTCTTCTTCCTCTTCCTCTTCATTCTTCTTCTCTTCTTTTTCTTCTCCATTCTTCTTCTCTTCTTTTTCTTCTTCTCCTTCTTCTTCTCCTTCACCTGCTTCTTCATTCTTCTTTTTTTGTACTTTCCTTCTCTATTCTCCTCCTCCCTCTTCTTCTTCATCATCTTCTTCCCCATTCTTCTTCTTCTTCTTTTTCTTCTTCTTCTTTTTCCTCTTCTTCTTTTTCCTCTTCGCCTTCTTTTCCTCCTTCTTCATTCTTCTTCTTTTTTCTGTCCTTCCCTTCTCTATTCTCATCCTCCTTCTTCTCCTTCTTCTTCTCCTTCTTCATTCTTCTTCTTGTTCTTCTTCTTCTTCTCCTCCTTCTTCTTCTTCTTCTTCTCCTTCTTCTTTTTCTTCTTCTTCTCCTCCTTCTTCTTCTTCTTCTTCTCCTTCCTCTTCTTTTTCTTCTTCTTCTCCTCCATTCTTCTTCTCCTTCACCTTCTTCATTCTTCTTTTTTTGTATTTTCCTTTTCTATTCTCCTCCTCCTTCTTCCCTATCCTTCTTCTTCCTCTTGTTCTCCATTCTTCTTTTTCTTCTTCTTCTTCTTCTTTTTCTTCTTCTTCTTCTTCTTCATTCTTCTTCTTCGTTCTGTCCTTTCCTTCTCCACCGTTTCTTTTCCTTTCATTGTTTCCCTTTCCTCCTTCCAAATCTAACAAAGAATCTCATTGTCTTTGCTTGTTGTTTTTTTCTCAAACAAAACAAAGACAATTAAATTTTCTTT
Organism: Idiosepius hallami; assembly: GCA_034780655.1. Lineage (NCBI taxonomy): Eukaryota > Metazoa > Mollusca > Cephalopoda > Idiosepiidae > Idiosepius > Idiosepius hallami. Next base: position 1,390 of record JAUZSX010337485.1, read on the forward strand.
TTCCTTGTTTTATTTTTATTTTATTTTCTTTATCAATTTTCTCTTCAAAAATGTTGCAAACCGGAAACTGAACCCAAATTAAATCATTTGTTTGGCTTTTTTTCTCTTAACCTTCAAGAATTTCAAACATTGATTTTTTTTCCTCAGACAAACCATATTTCATTCATTTGACCAGCTTTCCCAAACATCAGCTAAAACCGGTAAAATAGACAAAACCCTTTGTGATATTTGGGTTGCATAGAAACAAAATCGGGAGATTTCCATATGTACCAATTGGTAGGCATTCAGACTTCGGAATCGTAGTACGCGAGTTCGAATCCTAGTCATTACAATTGGACTAATACCATTGGAGGTGGCCTAGTGGAGCATTGGTAAAATACTAGTAGAATGGTAAAAGCTCGGGCTATGGAATCGCGAGTTCAATCCCTGTAAAAACCACTGCATCTACCTTTACCTGACTCTGGAAAATAGGTCTAGTTAACTCGGAAGAGTATCTCATCTAGGTGAAGGGCAACAACGATTTCAAAAGCTCGAAAAGGGTCCTCCTGTTTGGGGTGAGCATAGGGCTAGTGACTCTTTCTCGTAAAAAGAAGTATGTTACGGAAACAGCAAAAAGAAAATTTGCTGCAGAACGCACCACTTGGTGTAAAGGTTTAAACAATACCATTGGGAAAGGTATGAATCCCTCCAGCTATGGGTTAAATAGCGAACATTGTGTTATTTAAAAAATAAATAAAATAAACTGTGTGTATACAATGACCTAAAAAGATTGATATGCCTTTAAACACAAACATAGAAACAAAATCCACGTTGCTTTAATTAATCAAAAACCGTCAGAAAGAAGAAGAAAATGAAATAATATTAATAATAATAATAATAATAATGGCGGATGTGCTAAGTGGAGACAGCGGGATAAAAACCCGAGGAGGTGTTGCACCGTACAGTCTCTGACTGGAATGGTATGGAACTTGCTGGAAATCAGTGGTGACTTGTTGTCACTTTGACTCTAGCAGAAAGCCCTGGTTGCTGAGTGTGAGAACGCTTGGTGACTGATGTGAGACTGCCCCCCCCCGAAAAAAATGATGATGATGATGATGATGATAATGATAATAATTGTAAAAAGGTTGTCGACATGGCTCAGTGGATAGACAATCGGACTTCGGAACTGTACTACGCAGGTTCGAATCCAAGTAGTTCCGTCAACGTTGACATGTAGACTAATACCCTTGGAAAAGGTATGAAGCCAAATCTTCCCTCCAGCTATGGGTTAAGTAGTGCAAGACCTCAACGGCGGATGTGGTGGATGATGTCTACAATGACACAACAGCACTGACGGCGGAAAAGGCTGCAACAAAGGATGGCCTCCAGTCGTCGTGGTTATCCATGCCATTGGAACAAGGCCATCCTTTGCCAAGAGGCCGTGTGGTGACTGCAGGTGCATCAGTCTTCCTACGTTGAACAGACATCACGCACAGGCGTCCTCCTGAAAGGATCCACAGGGACCTAAACGTAGGACTGTCATACTCGACCACGGGTGACCGCCAATGAATGATGTGTTTCTATGTGCTAGTGTAACACTTTGTGTTTGGGTTTAACTCAGTATATTTGAATAAGAAATTTGTCTGTGCATGCGTGCGTTTTCCAATCTAGTAAATAAGTGAATACGAAGGCGATGGAGAGATTTTGCTTGGTGCTAAGTGAATAAAGTCCAAAATAAATAGATTCGTAAATCATCAGAGATTTAGAATTTATTATAAGTGAATTGTATTATGAACACTTTATTAAATTAACAACCGTGTAAGCTCCTTACCGTTGGCAGACATTTCTTTCTAGTTCGCCCAAAAGAATTCCTTCTTCGTTGATAGCGATATTTTTCGAGATAATAGGCATTTAGTAAAAGAAAAAAAAAATTCAAAAGAATATTAACAAAACAAGACAAAACAAGAGAAAAAAAAAAGAAGTGAGATGTTTAATAATTCAAAATTGAACAAAAAAAAGAAACAAAAAAATACGATTAAAAAAAGCTAAGAAAAAAGAACAAAAAAACTAACATAAAGAGAAATGATAATTTTGGGAAATTATCTTCAGTTGAGTCTATTTTTAAAAACTCACCTGTTTTTTGGATTCGAATTGAATCTCATCCAAAATACCTTTTAAGCATGACGTAACTGGAGTAAAAAGGGATCTAACGTTATTTTATTTCACATTAAAAAATATCACTCAAAAAACGAGGTAGAAGAATAATCATAGATAATTTTCAAGAATGTAATTTTAGTGAAATATCTTATTTAAAAAATGATCTTACACTATAATAATAATAATAATGATAATAATAATAATCTTCTATATATTAATACGATAAAAAAATTTCGTTGGTTATCATGACGTCATTCCCTTACTTTTGATTGGATAAGAGTACATTCCATAAAACTTTGGAGAGAATTAAAAGATGCCATTTTCTGGTTCCGCTACATTTAAAATTTCTGTTTTAAATTTGCAGTTTGGTCTGAATTAATAAACCTTGGGTTTTTATATGAAAGGATGTTCTCATTATTCGTTTATGTGATGAAAAGGTTCATGATTATGTGAGGTTGAAGTTATCAACTACCGTGAATTTTTCACGGGTTTTGCTAGTAAATATCAATAATATTGGCTATTTTACAGTTCAATTTTTAATAGTGTTGTCATTTAAAAACAAACCATCAATCAGCCATTTTGTTCTCAATTAGAACCTTTTAAAATTAGTTTATCCAAATTAATGTAAAAGATTCATTCCAATTCAACGTTTATTAAAGATTAATAATTCAATCAAGTTTAAAGTTTGGCTTAATTTTTCTTTTTCTATTTCACACATTTTAATTTACTTTGATGTGTCAAAGTGAATTTTTCAAGAATTAGGCTTTTCAAGTGAATTTTGAAGTATTCAAAGATTTTCTTTTACGGTTATCTTAAAATCTAAACTCTTTTCTTCAGAATGAATCTGTTGTAGTAATTTAAATATTCTGGTCTAAACTTTAAATATTGAGGGGTGGGTTTTAAAAAAATGGTCAGTGATTTGGTACATTACCTTGTAGTTCTTTAATATCAAGATGAAACAAAAAAAAATACAGGTAGCCCTTGGGTTACGAACAAGTTTTGTTCCCATGCTGCCAATGTAACCTGGATTTCCACGTAACTCGGAATTAACCCTTTGATACTCCATAAATATCTAAATAATTGTCTTATTCCGCTTATTATACATAATATTAAACCATTACTTTCACTTTAGCAGCCTCGGGCAGATGGGGCTCGCTAGCTCTGGAGAGCAGTTCATCTAGGTGAAGGGTAACACCGAATATATAAAGCCCAGGTAAGAGCACGTAAAAATGGCCTTTGGGCCAAACTTGGGGGTGCTCACCAAGTAAATATCATACAACTTAGAATAATTATTTTCATTGGACTCATGATACAGTTTAGAAAATCCTTTTGGAAACAATATCATTATTATGCACATAAAACAAATTAAAACCATAAATACTTACTTTAGTTAGAGAATTTCAGTTTTTTTTAGCTTTTCGATATTATTTTTGTTTTATCTATTCTTAACCCTCTCAAAATGCCGCCTAGGGCGGACCACCCCTTCCTTGCTACGCTACTACCCCTTGATATATATCACAAGCCGGTGGCGGACTGGTCACTCGGGCATTTGGGCAGTACCCGATGGGCCGTTGGGCCGGTTCATAAACCATGCGTTTATAACATTCAGTAGATAATACCCAGACCGTTTTAAAGCTTCAGTAGTCCGCCCCTGTCACAAGCTATACCACAAACTCGTCTGGCGGTGAGTTTCCGAAGATCAAAAGGCCTGTAGATCACACACTACTATATACACTGTAATCGTTTTGCACCTTGGCCTTAGTGGGCTGTAATGAAATGACAAGTCATTAAAGGTTTCTATTTCATCCGAAAAAAATAGAATATTAGCTAAAGATGTCAATAAAAACTATATACAACCTAAAAAAAACCCTGGCAAACTACGTTGGTTTACAGCCCGGTTAAAAATTTAAGCGAAAAGTTAAAAGAACAAATTAACTTTTCCAAAGATTATTTATAAATGTTTGTCAGCGGGGAAAAATCACTTTTAACGATTTGTAAAATCAGTGGGCCTTATTTTGTAAAAATGAATAAAATCATAAGAAAATTTTCCCTAACCTTTCCAACGTGAAATTTGGTCAAATGAATTTATTATCTTAATCTTGATATATAATTTATGGCACTGAAATTTTTATCTAGCTTTGTTTTAAAACCCTACCAAGTAAAAATTGGCTTTGTATAAACAGAGACAATATTCCCGGGTATCAATGAGCCTTTATGAAATGGTTTAAAACATGTGTTATCAATTTCTCACAAATGTTGAACATTAGAAAATTGCATGATGTTCAGAAGAACATTGGTATTCGTTTGTCTAATTCTTTTTTTTTCTTCTACGCTAAGTGTTTGGGACATTTAGGCCCCCAACCTGTTGACCTTAGCCAGAAACTGAATCTCTGCTGCACAGTGCTGCACCAGAGAGATGGGACGCAGGGTGTTAAATTAGGGTTGTAGTAACCTAGGAACAGAGCCATTGGCATTCTTTTCTAGTTTAAAAGAAAAAAATAAATCTGAAAGTATAGTTGACAAGATCTTTTATTTCATTTTAAGAATAATTCTTGAAACTAAATTTGATTCTCCCTCCCTCCCCATTCACTTTTGTTTGTAATTCTTTTATTCGATAGTTTCACATTTGTTCCTCATGTGAACATTTTCATTTTGACAGGAGTGGCTTGCTTGGTTACCCTGATCTGAAAGAAGTCTTTACACAATAAATGTTAGATACTAATATTTCAGGTTTGTCGCGTATGCTTTACGTTATATCCAAAAAAAGTCCCGAAGAGAACAGAAAAGCCTTATTTAAATTGGCACAATACATTCCTTATTTGCCTGGAAATAGCCTTTTTTAAATATCAATAAAAGAAAAAGAAAATAGAAATATTATCTATCTATCTATCTATCTATATACTTATATAAAGGAAATCGTCGTGTTTGACTGGGTTCTACTTTATCTACCGCAGAAAAAAAAACTTTAGAGATAAGGTTAGTATAAGCATTAGAAATGAATTTAGTAGAGAAAAGCACGATAAATGAATTTAGTATAAAAATTATCAAAAATAAATTTGGTAAAGAAAAGCATTAGAAATGAATGTAGTCGAGAAAAGTATTAGAAATTAATTTAGTAAAAAATTATTAGAAATGAATTTAGTAGAGAAAATCATTAGAAATGAATTTAAAAACAAGACGACAGTATTAAGAGTTAATAAATATATTAAAAAAAGATACATAAATAGTGGCATACAGCCTGGCAGCATAGCGGCTCCTGACAGGTAGGCTAAAATCTTCTCTCTTTCTCTTTCTGGGTGACGAGAGAGATCAAATTTATAGTGATTGGAAGAGTTCATCTTGAGGTATGTTTCCCCCACAACAGTAATGTTTTGAATTACTAGAGATCTTATGATGCAAAAGGGGGCTTGCGGCCTCAAGTAAACTTTGGGAGCCCTAAGAATGGCCTTGTTTGGAACTTATGGTCAAATCTTCGTCGAACGCTTCTTTCATTTAAAGTATTTTTATTAATTTTTGGCTAATTACGAATCTCTTTCTCTTCTGACAATTTGCATGTTAATAGATTTTTTTTTTCATTTATTACATTTAAAATATTTGCTATTTGTTTGTTTAATAAAAGAAAGAAAGTTATTTCAATTAATTTATTTTATATATAAAATAAATTAATTGAAATAACTTTCTTGTTTATTTTTTTAAATGTTTGAAAAAGTGGATGATATTCACTTTTTAGATTTTCTCTCGTAAAAATAACCCTCAAATTGTCAAAGGGGTTAAAATTTTAACTTAAAAAAACATAATTACATAATCAACGTTATTATATGAATATTTTTTTTTCTTTGGGGTGATGATGAAAGTTATCAAAGTGATGTATTGTCTACGTCATAAAAAAAGGCGATAAAAAGTTTAGTAATGAATAGACTGTGATGAATCGTTGGGTGATGAAAAGTTAGTAAATCAAATTGATCACTCTCCAGCAAAACAAAACAAATCAACCAACCAACTTTGGCAACGATATAGTTGCATCAAAGCCAGAATGGCCTTGTGCCAAACTTGGGGGTGCTCACCAAGTAAATTTCATAGTTGCATCAAAGCCATTTTTTTAAAATGTCGTTCATAACAGGTCGTTGCTGAACATCAGGGTCATATAGAACAGAGTCAAGAATTGAGCGGATCATCCCGGGTGACATTTGCTTTATCTACGCCACTGATTTTAAAATATCTCACTTCTATTAATTTGTATTTTATTTATTTTTCTATTAATTTACATTTTAACCCCCTTCCCCAAATGTAGATATAAGTAAATTTTGATATTCTTTGGTCACGCATCAAAGCTCATAAATTTAATTATTTCTTCTCTTGCACAAACATACACATTCTTTTTTACTTTGAAATATTTAATTATTATAGTTTTTAACTTAATGTCTGCATGAACACTTCTGATTGGTTAAGAACAAAAAGGAATAAAAAGACGTAAAATTCGCTTACTCTATCCTTTATTTACAATTTTATAAGGTGTGTTCATCAAGAAAATACCCAGTTATTATTTTTATCTATTAATGTCATTTACCTGGTGGTTTCAAAAGGTGACAGTGTATCCAAAAAGCAATGTCATTTACCTGGTTTCAAAAGGTGACAGTGTGTCCAAAAAGCAATGTCATTTACCTGGTTTCAAAAGGTGACAGTGTGTGCAAAAAGCAATGTCATTTACCTGGTTTCAAAAGGTGACAGTGTGTCCAAAAAGCAATTGAAGAATCGATGAATTGCCCTTGTGTTTCGAAAGCCCCCAAATCTGTCATTTTGTTTGTTTACCAATCCATTAAAATAAAATGGACTTCATCTGACGTAATCAACCTTTGCAGCGACGGTGGAGCAGGGCAGCGACGGTGGAGCATTGGTAAAAGCTCGGGCTATGAAATCGTATTACGCAAGTTCAAATCCCAATCAAAAACCATTACATTCGCTTTTAGCTGCCTCGGACAGATGGGGCTCGTTAACTCGGGAGAGCAGCTCATCTCGGTGAAGGTTAATACCAAATGTAAAAAGCCCAGGTAAGAGCACGTAAAAATGGCCTTGTGCCAAACTTGTGTTGGTGCTCACAAAGTAAATATAATAATCAACCTTTGCAAGAAAGCAAGAAAAATTGTGGTTACTTTGGACACGTTCTTGCATTTGAACTGCATATTGACACCCTGTTTTAAAATCTTCAGGCTTCAAGTGACTTTTTGAACAACCGATAAGAATAAAATCACACATCCACTGCAATTATGGAAATGTTATCTGACAAAAAGATATCATTATCTTTGTAAAGCATGACCATCTTCACAAAATTAAATGCTTAAAATGTAAAAATAGTTTCAGAAAAACAAAACAAAACAGTATTTTTTCTTCTTGGGTCTAGAGTTCCATAAGTATTTTTTTTAACTCTTTAATAGAATATCTATTTGATGAATAAATATTTAATCATCATCATATCTTATCTTTCCATGGTGACGGTGGAGCATTGATAAAAGCTCGGGCTCTGAAACCGTATTACGCGAGTTCAAATCCCAGTCAAAACCGTTACATTCACTTTAACCGCTTCGGGCAGAAGGGGCTCATTAACTCGGGAGAGAAACTCATCTAGATGAAGGGTAACACTGAATTTAAAAAAATCCCAGGTATATGGAGCACGTAAAAATGGACTTGTGCCTAACTTGGCTAGTTGCTCTACCAAGTAAATATGATTTTTATAGCTTTATTTAATGACCATCTTGATCCCTCGGGAGTCGTGACTTTCCCCTGCCTCTTTTTTTTACCCAGTTACCCTTCTTATATAGACCCGGTTCGTCGTTCTGCGAAACTAACAGATGAGTCCCGGAGTCTACCGAACCGACTTATACTTATAACAACATAACAGTTATTCCAAACAAATGGGAATCGCTATTTCATTTTTTTTGTTTTAATTCATTCACCTAAATCAGAGGTGTCCAAACCTTTTGTAGGGAGGGCCATATATCGCAATGAAAACATTTTGGGTGCCGGATAAAAATAAAAACTGAAATAAATTGTGAAGTGTTTTATTTCATAATTGAACATACATTTAATGTGAAGGGTGAAACTGTCTCCTTGAATGCAACAAATGGGTGAGGTTTTGTCAAAATCATACTGAAAGCAACAGTAAGTCCGTTTTTTCTTACTAGATGTTTATCTACGATCGATTATTATTCCAAATGCGACCGAGGGCCACAAAAAAAATTAACAAATTAAAAAAATTTGGCCCGCGGGCCGGACTTTAGACATCCCTGACCTAGATGGATTACTCTTCTTGTCTTTATATTCCTCATTTACTCGGTCTTTTGGAATTAGTGCGTGTGCGTTTTTCGGCACACTGAACTCTGTACACATTAGTGTTATCCCTAAAGATGACTTATTTAACGAGCCTGATCTGCTAAAGGCAACTGAAAGTGAATGTAATGGATCTGACTGGAAATTGAACTCATATAATAAGATTCCACAGTCTACGATTTCACCATTCTCCCAAATTCGTTGCCGAAATACGAATTAGATATATCTACAATTACCAAAATATGATGATTTATCTACATCAAACATTTTTTGCTACCACCCTCTTCACCGCTGGACAAAAATACGAGCACCCACTTCTTCCAACGAACGCAATAATGTCGGTACATCTAGAAGAATATACAGTAGAACTATATAGGCACGAATGTCTATTTGCAGCGCCTGTGAAGGGGTTAATTAAATCGTCCAGTTTTCCAGCCTTTCTACCAACACCAATATCACATTTTACTGTAATCGCTCTAATTTCACAATTTTAACGCCCCCCATCTGAATACTTACTCGCCAACGACCCCACCCCTAAAAGTTCATATCGCCCCCCAGGGGGTAATACCACCCACTTTGAAAACCACTGGTCTAAATTAAAAAATACTTTTAGTTTTTCTGGGTATTTTCTAAATATTACTCATAAATATTTATTTCCCCAACATCTTAGATGTTAGATTTTGAAAACATGAGTTAAACAAAAAATAATTCAAGCAGTGAACCTAACAATGTATATATATATATATTAGGGCAGCGACGGTGGAGCATTGGTAGAAGCTCGGGCTTTGGAATCGTGTTACGCGAGTTCAAATCTCAGTTAAAACCATTACTTTCACTTTAGCAGCCTCGGGCAGATGGGGCTCGTTA
>JAUZSX010337496.1:0-10716 GCA_034780655.1 Idiosepius hallami
GAATTTTCATGAAAATCCGATAAAAAATGTGGCCGTGCATAGCTAACACACACACACACACAAACATCTTTTCTTTTATATTAATAGATAGATAAACAGATGCGCTACTAGTACGAATAAAGTTTTAACATTATAAATATCCTAATCACGATTATGATAATATTTTCCAACTTATACTTGCGTTCTTGATAAGCTTAAATCACCAAGAGTTAACAAAGATATATTGGGCGAGCCTTGACGGGGGATTGGAGACAGATGTGTTTATGCTGTGAATTTGGAATTTGCTTCGTTAAAAAAAGGTAGGCACGTTTGTATAATTTAATGAAGTAAGATTAGTTCCGTCTTCTTCTTTGATTATTTCTAGACGTGATTGTTTTTTAATTAATTATACTTTTACACAGTTTAAATCGGCCTTATGCCAAACTAGGACACGTCAAGATACATGAAACCAAAGTAGATAGTTTAACTTTGACCTTTCATGCAGATGTGAAGCAGATTTACCAATTAATGTCAAGGATGCGTCGACCAAAAACTTTATTTCCTTGCGTAGTAGAAAAGGGAGAGATAAAAATGAAAATTTTGAATTAACTTTTTTCTCGGACGCTGGCCTAGTAAATGATAAGGGAACATGACTTGACTCAGCAGACTTTTCAAAAAAATAAACCATTCGGTCGAAGAACTCTTCAGATTAGTTTTGGATTTTTTTTAGTTATTAACATACAAACAATATGAATAACTGAATAAGCAGGGCCGTGCTTAGGAACCCCGCAGACCCCAGAATTGGGGGGGGAGGAGAACTCAAGCTCCCCAGGGTTAGCAAGGCTCTTTGGCGTCACAGTTTTTTGTAATTAACAAGATTGCAAAATAAATTATTAGAATAAACTATAAAATCATTATCACACTTGAAATATTCACCTATCAATCAAGGGCAGCGACAGTGGAGCATTGGTAGAAACTCGGGTTCTGAGATCGTATTACGCAAGTTTAAATCCCAGTCAAAAATCATTAAATTCACTTTCAGCTGCCTCGGGCAGATGGGGATCGTTAACTCGGGAGAGCAACTCATCTAGGTGAAGGCTAACACTGAATGTAAAAAGTCCAGGTAAGAGCACGTAAAAATGGCCTTGTGCCAAACTTTGGTTGGTGTTCACTAAGAAAATATTATATTATACACCTATCAATCAATCTCTCTTTCTAACTCCCTATTTTTATATGTGTGTATTTATGGTCTTCGATTGAATGCTCCAGTATGTTGGGTGGGGGGTCAAATGACCTTTTTCGAGGAAAGGGGGCCTCAAGTTGCATTCTGCGTCGGGGCCACAAGGTGGCTAACCATGGCACAGTGGATGACAGCATAAGGCTAAAAAAGACAAACCAAAATATTTGTTTGTCTTTTTTAGCCTTATGCTGTCAGGACCGATATATCGGCCTCTTAGGGTCCATGATGTTCAACAAAGAACACTAAGCAAGGTTATTTGAGTTTTCCTCTGTTGTATTGCTGGTGTTGGTGTTGGTTTTCGTATCCTGGAGCACCAGCAAAATGCTTTTCGGGTCAATTTACCTAAAAAAAAGAAATATTTATAAATTAAATTTTGTCTCTATTATTGTTTTTATCTTTCATCAAATCCAAGCACATTCATATTAAATAACCATGTATGGAAAATAGCTGTCCTCCTGATTGAAGGTTTAAGTTAAAATCCTGTAAAAACTCTAGATTAGGACATAAATCTTTCCTAATTCAATTACGAAGGGTTCATCGGCCAAGACGTTGTGAAAGTAAGAATGATAAGGAAGAGAACAGCAAACCGAAAAATAAATGTAAAAATACATCCATTCCAGGAAATTGTTTTTATATGAAGAATATTTTAACAAAGACAGTTATTTCAGCAAAAATATTTCCTCTGTGGGCCTAAGACATTTTTATGTAATTTGTTTTTTTTTTTTAATGAAGATTATTCTAATAAACCAGAAATTTCTAAACATATTTTTGTATTATTATTCTTATTTTTGAAATGAGGTATCATAATAAAGATATTAAATGTCTTTTTCAGACTTTTTTCCTCATCATGGTGATTTGATGTTTTAATAAACAACTTTTCGGCCTGGTGACTCTCAGACCTTCTACAGGTATTTTGATTGCAACTCGACTTTGGATAGAGATGCAGCTGATTCTCGTTATCTAAACCCTAGTAATTACTGTCTTCTATAGTTGTTGTATATCGAATCTCATTTAATGTGACCAGTTAATCCTTAGGCCGACTTGGGTAGGAATATAAACTGCTATTTTTTTGACAATGTCTACTTGGAACCGCAGAGGTAATTATTATCACTATTATATGTTGGTTGATAGCCCATGGATGTTTATTTAAGACTGGATTTGTTGATGTTATAAATCCAAAATTTGTTTAGCCCATTTTTCAGCATCCCTATCTAGAGTTGAGTTGCAATTAAAACACCTGAAGAAGGCCTGAGGGTCACCAGGCCGAAACGTTGTGTACAAAAACATCAAATCCCCAAGATAAGGAAAAAAGTCCGAAAAATAATTTAATATCTATATTTTTATACATCAATTATGTTTTTAAAAAAAACTGGACTTTATCTGTATTCGATAGTCAATAACCCAAAACGGACTGCTAGGTTTTAAAATACAATAAACAGTCAACCTAGACTTTTAACAAATTTAGATAGATTTGAATATTTTTTTCTTAAATCCAAGATTAGCTTTAGGTTGGTAAACACAATCATTCCTAACATTTCATATCACACAACCAAATCTATTTATAAAATATCAGATTTATAATGAATAGAATTTATTTTTCACACGATTCCCTTTAAGCATAAAAATTACGTTTTGTTTTTTCAAACATACATTCGGATAAAATCACGGTTAAACCTACAAGACTGTCTAACTCTTTGTTTTATTATCTAGATTATATTTGGCTGTTGTAATAAACCCACTTTAGACAAAAAGATCGTTTAACATTAAGGTCAGTTGTAAAAACCAGTTTCTATAAGATTGCAATATCCACACCTCAGCCTAGAAGTTTCACATAAATAATTGATTGCAATAAACTTACCTTTTTATTGATCTGTATTTTGTAGAACTAAAGAAAAAAGAAACCATTTTCTTCTTCTTCATTATCATTAATGATAATGGTGATCATGTGATAAGGATAAGGACTATGATGACACCAACAAGCAGGATTTATCTAAATTTCCTTAGAATAAATTAAAATAAAGACAATGAAAGAAACGAGTTGATACTTTTGAAATAAATAACACAAAGGCTTTTAAACTGAAAGCTTGATATACCTATGCGTTTGACACTTTTTAGAGTACATATTTAATGAAGCTGCGAATAATTTTCACTTCATATTTAACAATGTAAATGAATTCATTTTAAATCAAAAATTACATTTACTTGGTGATCAGCAATAACGAAATTTGGCACAAGGCCATTTTTTTCTAAAGTGAATGCAATTGTTTTGACTGGGATTTGAACTCGCTACTACGATTCCAAAGTCTGAGCTTTTACCAATGCTCCAAATATATATGAGTATATTTACTGGATTAAAAATAATTTAAACTTAGATATAAATAGAACTTTGTAACCATGTATTTTCTTGAAAATTTACAAACTAATTGATTTCTGTATAATTTTGTTTGTCAGAACTTCGGGATAACTCTTGGGTGCGCCCGGGGACTCCTGCATGCTTCATTTGTTTATTAGGAAAGCTGCCCAGCCTTTCTTTTTCAGAATCGAAATAGAAAAACTCAAATCTTAGCCTTTTCATTACGTTAAAAGTCAGGTTAACGCTGTTTAAAAAGATGTGAGTCCTCTCCTTTCCTCCAGCTATAGAATGATTAGAGCAACTTCTGTTTTTTTAAATTATGTGTCGACGAATTAAATACATTTATAAATGGTTATTTTCGGCATTAAATGACCGAAAAAATTAATATGATATATCCTTGGTCGAGAACTAAACTGAGTTAGACACATAGCTAGTTTTACTTGCTCATCATACATCAAGAAATTTTATCATCGTTATCCCTCACTAAGATGAGTTTCACTAATTAGGTTAAAGCGTCTCATCTAAAGGGTTTTTTGTATCAATGATGTCTTTCACCTAGAGGAGATATCCCCCAGAGATAAAGAGCCTCATTACCCCGAGTCAGCTAAAAGAGAATGTAAGGTTTTTGACTAGGATTTAAGATTGTATAAAACGATTTCAGTCCAAGCGTTTTACCAATCCTCCTTTTTAGCTGCTTAGGAGGGAAAGCAAGACACCATTGCAAATTGAACCAATACTTCACTAGAAATTATTATTGGTCAGTTTGAATCAGTTCTGACTAATTGATTTTGGTATTTGCTTGAATTTTATCATACGATAGATATCAGGTTGTGTCACCTTCTTATCTTCATTTAGTCAGTAATGTCGATTGTTCTATTGCCTTCATCTGAATCCGGCACTTGAGAGGTGAGGCCCTTGCCTCGATACATTCGAATAAACACAAATAGAGATTTTCTAGTTATTTCTCTAGTGTACAAAATTATTGACAATAAACAAAAAAGTTTTTTTTTTTTAGGCTCTAACTTTAACAAATTTTGGTCAATGTTTTTTGTACCCCTGCTACTCCTTTCAATGAAATCAATTGTTACATTACGCACATCACTGTGCGATACGCTATGATGAATAAAAATAATTTAATGAATAATTTAACAAATTTACATAAATTAACAATAATCAAAGTATTTTATATTTTACATTTATGACAAGACTTCTTGATCAGTACTTTTTACATAATGCGGGCTCTTGTTTTCAACTTCATTTTATTATCACAACAGTTTATTTATGGGGTTTATATAAATCTTGTACTATAAAATATAAATCATATAAAAAAAAGTTATATAATATATAAATTATGTATATATGAATTTTCGATGGATTATTTAATTAATCTTATCTTCATTTTCATAATTGCAAAGATTTTTTACTTTCAACTGTAAGGTTTTGAATTTCAACAAATCACACCTGAGTAAGGCTGAAGAACATTGTAACCCTTTTGGTTGATGTAATAATGAAGGTGAGAATAAGATCCGAATACACTTTTACTTAAGAATTTCAAATAATTTATTATAACATTTTAAAAAGAATGAGAAAATTAATGCATCTTTTTATATTATATTTACTTGGTGAGCACCGACCCAAGTTTGGCACAAGGCCATTTTTTCGAGCTCTTACCCAGGCTTTTTATATTCGGTCTTACCCTTCTCATAGATGACCTGTTCTCCCGAGTTAACGAGTGAATCTAATGGTTTTGACTGGGATTTGAACTCGCATAATACGATTCCAGAGCCCAAGCTTTTACCAATGTTCCACCTAGCATGCATCTTTTGATATTATTCTTTCGCTTGAAAAGATGAGAAACGCAAATTGAATTGCCTTGAGGGCTGAACTTATTCAATCATGGCATGAAAGTTTCCTCCATCTGTTTCAAATACTGACAGTAGGTGATTTAAAAAAACGAAAGTAAATGAAAAAGAGCGCCCCGGACAAGCATGCACAGGCTAACGTTGATCGATGGCAAAAGTGCATCAAGAACAATGGTGACTGTAGATAAATACATTTTGGAGCAAAATTGGTAACTGTTTTAATGGTATCACTCCTGCCTTCACAGCTTTTCAACTTTTTTATTCAAAATTACATAAAAATAAAAGGCATAACTCCTGAAACGACTCCTGATTGATTTGATAAAATAGATTACAGTGTTTATAATTACTATTATAGGATAAACTATGATGAAATATCTTACTTTGCTTTATAATTGATATTATTGAATTTGGGAATCAGTGCTTTCCCTCACCTAGAGAAGACACTCTACTGAGTTAAAGAGTCTTATCATCCTGAGTCAGCTGGAGGTGAATGTAAGGTTTTTGGATGTGATTTAAAACTGTATAATACGATTTCAGAGTCCAGGCAATTTACAGCTCTTCCTTTTTAGTTGCTTTAGAGGTAAAACATTACACGAAACCAAATCAAATCAATACAACCAGCGAGTCTCTTAAAATCTGATATAAAATTATGGATAACTTAGTCTTTTAATATCTACCTTGAAATTATAGAAGATTAAAGTTGTACAAAGTACAATAAATTCCTTAACAACTAATAGAAATTGGGCAAGTGAAATGGCCTATTTTTTGTTTGTTGTTATGCCCATATATGAGTCAGTAAGCTTGCACTATCGTGTTCGTGTTTTTTAAGTAGGGATGCATAACTGATGTCAAGGATTTAAAAAAACGCAGCTGGACGTGACGAAGAAAAAGATTGTTGAATACTTTAGGATAGAAAGATTATTAATATAAATGCAATAGACTATAAAATATCATATTAACTAAAATTATAAAAGTCTTATGACTAGGGCTGTGACAAGAATATTCTTTTCATGTAAACATATTCTTTGCATACAAAATATTCTTTTAACAAAAATAATATTCTTATTAAAAAAGAATATTCATTTAACAAAAAGCATATTTTTTCCAAAAAGAATATGCTTTTTACAAAAAGCATATTCTTTTTTTCAAAAGATTATGCTTTTAACAAAAAGCATATTCTTTTTAAAAAAGAATATTCATTTAACAAAAAGCATATTTTTTCCCAAAAAAATATGCTTTTTACAAAAAGCATATTCTTTTTTCAAAAGATTATGCTTTTAACTTTTTAAAAATTATTTTTGCTAAAAGCATATTCTAAAAAAAAAAGAATATGATTTTAACAGAAAACATATTCTTTAAAAAAAGAATATTCCTGAGAAATAAACGCATATTCTTTTTTAAAAACAATATTCCCAAGAAAAAAGCATATTCTTGAATAATATTTCCAGCATATTCAGAGAATATAAAGCATATTTTAAAACGAATATTGTCACAGCCCTATTGATTACCTTAAAACAATCCAGGATACAGAACAGATACTACACCTTTATCCTTCGGCCAAAGTGCAGAAACATATTCTTAAGCATATTCTTGAATAATTTTTCCAGCATATTAAGAGAATATAAAGCATATTTTAAAAAGAATATTGTCACAGCCCTACTGATGATTCTATTCCCTAACTGTTGAAGGCGTTAAAAAAATTTATATTTACATTAAGTTTTAACTTAGTTTAAGTTCTAGTGTAAATTCCCAACTCAAAAAATAACAATTTTACAAAACTTGGTAAAATAAATTTTGCCCCAAAACTAAAATAAAGACATTTTTTTTCAAAAAATAATCTTTCTGTCTATGGCAGGGTGTCTATTTTTTTAGGGGTGGGTTGGAATCACCCACTTTGATAAGCTAAAATTATGTGTGGCTTTAGTTAGAAAATAAAGATTCTAGTGACTATTTACAACAAAGAAAAAAAGTTTGTTTTTTTTAACAATTTGGTCTTCCAAAAAATTAAGCTCAGGTTTTTTTTCATACCTTAAAGAGATAATTAAGCATGTAAAATTTTTAATACTTTGTTAGTATCAACATAAAGAAAATAAAATTGGTAAATTTTTGTAAGTTCACTGAGCTTTAGATGAAAGACGCTGACTGAGTAAATGTATATATATGTATCTTTATATATGTATTAACATATAACAATCAAAGAAAAATCAGGTGCCAGTCAGCGTCCTTCATCTAAAGCTAAGTGAACTTACAAAAATTTACCATTTTTATTTTTATTTTATTGTTATTTGTTGATACTAACAAAGTATTAATAATTTTATATGCTTAATTGTCTCTTTGAAATATGAAAAAAGCCTGAGCTTAATTTTTGAAGAACAAATTGTTAAAACAACAAAAAAAAACTTTCTTTGTTGTAAATAGTCACTAGAATCTTTATTTTCTAACTAAAGCCATATATATATATATATATATATACACACACACACGTCTCTCTCTCTCTCTCTCTCTATACACACACACACATGTCTCTCTCTATATATATATACACACACATGTATCTCTCTCTATGTATATATACACACACATGTCTCTCTCTTTATGTATATATACACACACATGTCTCTCTCTCTCTCTCTATGTATATATACACACATGTCTCTCTCTCTCTCTATGTGTATATATATATATATATACACACACACGTGTGTGTGTGAGTTTCTGCTGCTTTTTTTTAAATGTATGTCAATGTGTGTCTGTGTCCCTTAGTATATATGTGGCAGTGTACTTTTTTGTGAATATACAGACTTAAATACAACGTTTTCACACTTGTATTGATTATATAAGCGCGTTTTCAGGAGATGCTGTTAAAACAAAGGCCTGCTGTTGACTTGAGTGCGCATGCACGTAATGTAGAAATATCGTGCGTGCAAGCATATAATCAAGATTAAAAAAAACAAAAACTGAGAAACTCACGAGTTTCAAATGAACTTTTCCTGTGAATCCGAAGGAAACGTGCGCGCGCACAATTACAACTAAATGCAAGAACTGCGTCCCTTGCTCTTCTATATTATCTATTTAAGTCGGCGTTTCTTTAATTTTCTTTCTGTTGAAGATTTTTTTCACTGTTGAATCGTGCTGAACTCTTTTACGTTAATAAAGACACGGGACTTTTTGTTCCACGCCACAAAGTTCTAAGGTTATTTTATTTTATTTTTTTAAAATTAACATTGGTCTATTAATTTTTTAGTGGACCCTTAAAATTTAAAAAATAAATTATAGTTCTTCTGAAGCATCATATAATATAAATAACAAATAGAATTTTTAAAAGGCTTAAATGATGCGTTTTAAGTGTTTTATTTAGTATGTTATATTTCGGAGTTATAACTCCATTTTCAAACTTGTTATTCTATGCTGGTCTTTCAATGGTCATGTTTATTATTTAATTTCTTTCTCCTTTCTGATTATGTTTGGTAGTCATGACGGATTTTAGAAAACACATTAATGTCATGACCAGGCATGCTGACAATTTCCTGCTATAACTTCTGGCTGTATTATAATTCGAAAATTAAACATAATTTCACTTAAAATTATAGGTTTATTCATAACAGTGAAATAGTATTACATCGCTTTAGCTAGTAACTTTTTATTTGGATAGTAAATTGTAATATTTAGTAGTCAAATGTCAACTAAAAATTAAATTTGTTCTGCCAGTAAACTTAAAAGAAATATTGCATTTAACCTTGACACACTTCGACTCGTCTATTTTCTATTGTTAAAAAACTCAATTCTAATTTCAATGTACAAGGGTCGTCTGAAAGGCGATGGCTCCGATTTTAGAGAATTATTTTTTTACAGAGTCGAAGAGCTCCAAAAATAGTGAAGATGCCATTACAACAAGTGACGTTTTATACTCCATATTTTTCTACCTACTCAAGACAATTCTTAATGCTCTTTTGTCCACGAAGAATGGGTCAGTTCATTAAAATGCGCATATTGTCAATCAAATCTGTATCACCACTCTATAATCGATAAACCAATCTCCTAACTGTGCTCAAAACAACTGAATTGGCTTCGTAGACTTTGAGCAGGTGCCGGTGAATGTTAAGTGTTATGGTGAGAGAATGACTGACTAAACTGGTAATCGCCTCTGCCTTAATAACTGCTAGTCGGAGTTTTAGTGGAAGTACCCAGAATCGTACCACTATTGGGTGGAGAAGTGTCATCCCCAACAATAAGTTATTTTTTTCTGTATAAGGATGTTAAATAAAGCATCTTTTCTTCTCACGCACATCCATCAAAGTCGTCGCTCCCTTGCTCTTAAACCCTCAATATCTGTAAAACTATTGTACTGCTTACGGAGAGTGCCACACGGAATAAGGTGTAATGTAGATCGCTCGGGTCGGTGATAGCGCATCCTGCTGAGATTGATAGAATATCCGCAGTAGAGCTAACCCGAAGCAGTCTGTACAGTTGCTTATATTAAGAGCAGACGAGTCCACTATTAGGTGAGATCAGCTCTCACACCAAAGAGGGAGAGACATTTTCAGATCATAAAGGTATAATTATACCCATCATACTGTCGTGGTGTTCTGTTTTGGGCCCACAGGGTATGACACGGGGAGCCTGAAGACGGAGTTCACACTGGGAATAACGATAGGGAAAGGTAAGGTGAATAGTAGTCGTGGTAAGTAATAGTAGAATCTCCCTCCCAGTTTGGATCTCATTCGCGTATCAGTCTTTGTAGCTGATTATATGGACTATGGACTAGTTCACTGTGAGGAGAGATCGGGTCTCACAAAACATACAAATGCAATTTACAACCTTATCTGATCCATTTGGGTGAATTTAAAAACAAAATGGGATGCGTTACTTTTCGAAAAGCCTCGTAAATCCTTTTTAGATCCGTCCCTAATTATTATCAAAGATTCAAATAAGGGATTACCGCGATGTTTTCATGTTTATTTATAAGAACACAGCCTAAACACAGATGCTACTTGTCAGATTAGAGAATGATTATGTTGATCAAAACCGTAATTCACACACGATCTTATTCCTTATTCTGTTTGATATTACCGATTGTAATATTAATATGTTAATTATTCTTCCAAAAATCCGTCTGTTGTTACGTTCAAGTATTCTGAGGATTATACCCTAGAATTGTATAAAACTAATTCCATTTTCTTTATATTACGGGCATTGGTAAACTATTAGTCTAGTCAAAATAAGGTTTGACCCCGAACTAATTGCTAACAAAGGTTTTTTAACTGCATTGTGTGCAGAAAAAT